>JAVHJQ010002293.1:0-10557 GCA_031306095.1 Pyricularia sp. CD86 | reverse complement strand
GGTTGGAACTGAGGGGAGTTTTTTTCCCACCCCGTCTGTTTCGCCTTTCTCTGGTAGTTTTTTTTTTTGTCCCCTTGCTTTGTCATCCCGTCGTATTCTCTTCTTAGGATCATCATCCCCGAATCGGGTATTTTCTTTGTTTGTTTGCCCACGAACTTGTAGCACTAAACGTTGCGGGCTCGTGCGGCAAAGGCTCTACGACTAGGCAAAAATTTGCCGGGCCTAAAACCGCTTGGGACTCGTAGAGCAGGACTCGGGAAATACGAAGGGTCAAGACTCGTGGCCTTCGTGATGGAACGGCGCGACCTTGTTGATTGACCGGTGACTTTGATGTGATCTTGCCAAGAGAAAAAATCTTTATACATATGGCTCTTTTTCCCCCTGTCGCTGAATTTCCCCTTGAAGAAATATCCATCCAACGGTCAAGCAGAGCAAGGAGGAATCACTCGTTAATCCTTCCTTGTTTGTATTCTTTCTTTTTCTTTCCTTAGCTATCCAACGCTGACAGTATACATTCTTTCTAGAAGACAGTTGCTTCTGTGCCGCCACCCGATCAGGGGTTCTGCTTCTGTCGCACAGCCAGGCATCCACTCACTCTCTTTTCTTTTCTTTTTTATTTTCATTCTTTCCTTTTCAGTCGATCATTTACAGGCATTAACAGCCGTTACTTTTTGAGACTTCTGCCAACACGGCTGACCTTGCTTGGAGGGTCTCACAATGTCCGTCAAGGGGTCTATCCAGATCCTGGCATTGCTGCCGCTGCTACAAACTATCGTTCTCGCCCAGGATGGTCGCTTCATTGTCACGGGTAGGCAGACCGCTCTCAACACGACGAGCGGTGAGCGCCCCTTACGTATGAATGTTAATCAGATGCAGAATGATGGAGGTGCTCTCTGGTAAGGCTTACATTTTGACAGCTTGACGTGGAACAAGACATGTGTTACCTGATCTAATATGAGTATCAAAGCGCGAGGCTGACAACATGTGTCTAATGCAGGGATCTTTTTATTCTTGGTCTGGCCGAGTTCCAGCAGGTGAAGGAAAGCGATGAGCAGTCATACTTTGGTGTTTCTGGTAAGTTTACTGTTTACTGTTTATTGTCTCAGTGTGATGAGAAGGAAATACTGATGAATTTGTTCCAGGTATCCATGGCCGTCCATACATCGGATGGAACGGCGTTGAGGCCGCGTCGGGTGGCAATGGGAGGGGTTTCTGTCCCCACGGTGTAAGTCTTTGTTCAACATACTCTTTTTCTATGCAGTCGGGTACCATATTGTTTGGTTGCATACTGACTAACATGTCCTTCCCAGGAAATCCAATTCGCCACTTGGCATCGTCCCTATGTTGCAACTTTTGAAATGATTCTTGGACAGCATGTCACCACGGTCGCCTCGCGCTACCAAGGTTCACAGGCGGCGACTTACCAGGCTGCTGCTGAGAGCTGGAGGATGCCATACTGGGATTGGGCCAGTGACTATAACCTGCCGCCTTCGGCCATGATGGCAACCATCACGGTCAACGGCCCGTCGGGACAGACGACCATCAAGAACCCGTTGTACAACTACAAGTGGCAACAGTTCCCCCTCAACACGGCCAACAACTACTTCCCCACCAGCACGGACCGCAACTGCTGGGGATGGCCTGAGACAACTCGCCAGCCGGATTCTCAGGGTAACAACCAGTTCAATATCGTCAACCAGGATCTGGCTGACGTCAACAACCCGCTCAAGAGCCAGGTGGTGAGTTTTATATCTCGGTAAAACAAGAGGCTTTTATATTGTTCTGACGATGTCGCAACATAGTATCGTATCATGTCAACGGTTACCGACTTCAACACCATGGCTACCTATGGTACGAGCGGTTTGAGTTTCGAGGCTCCCCACAACGATGTGCACACTTCCATGTATGCCATCATGACATATCTCGACTATTCTGGCTTCGACCCAATCTTGTAAGTTCTTGACATAAATTTTCACATTTCTCTGCACACAGTGCACCTTGTGTCATGGACTAACCATTCCCCTGATCCACAGCTGGTTGCACCACACCAACGTCGATCGTCTGATCGCGCTTTGGCAGGCAGTGAACTACAACAACACCATCCAGACCGGAAGCTATCGTACCCGCGGTCTGTACGCGACGCCCGCCAACACGGTCATCACGGCCGACAGTGATCTGAAGCCCTTCTACCGCGATGCCAACAACTTCCACAACGGTAAAACGGCATCGTCGACCAAGAACTTTGGGTACACGTACCCCGAGTTGGTCCACGAGAACAGCGCAACCAAGGACCAGCTGCGCCGCTCCGTCATCAGATCCGTCAACATCCTTTATGGAGACGGCTCCATGGCCAGCCAGCCCGACCCAGCCGCTTCGTCATCCGTGGCGCCCGCACCCTCCAGCACGGCCTCGTCTAGCTCCTCGACCGTTGCCCAGTCGTCGGCTGTTGCTTCTGCGTCGCCCGTTTCATCTGGCGGCCCGGCCCCTTCGTCTTCTGCTGCTGCTGCTGATGATGATGAGGGCGATGACGGGGACAGCAACGATGGCGACAGCACGACGGATGCTCCCACGCCTGCACCTACCCCCAGCGCTGCGCCTGCACCCGGTCCCGCCAACGGCCCTGGCCCAGCTCAGGGACAAGGCTCCACTCCTGCTCCCAACCCCGCCCCTGCTCAAGGCCCTGGAAACGGACCTGCAGGCAAGGGCAAGGGCAATGGCAACAACCGCAACGGCGGCAACGGCAACGGCAACGGCAACACCATCAACTGGGGCCCTTGGTCCTGGCTGTTCGGCCGCCGCAGCCGCATGGTCAAGCGCGACCCTACCTTGTCAGACCTTGAGCTCATCCCAGAGATCCTCGGCAAGGTCGCTCCCGTCCTCGGCGACGCCATCAACGGCGCAGCTGCCAAGGTTACTGGTGGCAGCATCAGCAAGCACGTCAAGAAGCCTTCGGCCTCGTCGTCCGGCAGCTACAGCAGCAGCAACAAGGCCTCACCCGTCCCGGCCACTCCCGTCAAGCAGTACTCGCTTGGCGTGCAGCTTGAGCGTAGCGAGCTTCCCCTTCCTTGCAGCTTGGTCTTTTCCATCGGAAACACGTACGTCGGCCACACGACTCTGCTTTCCATGCCTCTGGCTGGTCCTACGTATGACGACCTTCCTCTTGACAAGGCCATCAAGGCCCATGGCATGAACCCGGTCGACGTCAACAAGCTCCAGGACCTGCTGACTGCTCAGATCAAGATGGTAAGTTTTCTTTGATTAATTTGGCTCGTTCACTTGAAACATTCTAGGAAAGCTGACAAACTAATTTCTCCAAAACCCTCGTCTAGCCCAACGGTACCATGATCACCAATGCCAACGTTCCCAGCCTCAAGGTCAAGATCCGTGGCGAGGAGGTCAGGCCCCCAGTCGCTCTTGACGAGTTCCCCACCATCATTAGGAACTTCTTCAACGGACCTACTCTTGGTGGTCTGAAGTGCAAGATCATCAACGCTCTGGGTGGAGACTTCAACAACGCTGCCGATGAGGGTTATGGCAACGGCCCGAGCCCCAGCAGCACCGACAACGGCAATGATGACAACGACGACGACGACAATGATGATGACTATGGTAACAATAGCAACAACTCTAGTGACGATAACTATGGCAACACTCCGGCTCCTCAGTCGTCGGTTGAGGCCGCCAGCCAGCAGCCAAGCCCCTCGGGTGACGACTATGGCTATGGCCCCATCCCTACACCTGCAGCCTCGTCTCCTATCCCCTCTGCAGTTACCAGCAACGTCTTGCCTGTTGAGACCACCTCGACTGTCACTCCTGTTTCGGTCCTGCCCATCTCCAGCAACGTTCCCGACTCTATTGTGCCGTCGCCATCGTCCTCGACTACTCCCGTCTCCAACAATGTGACCCCTTCGTCTGTGTCGCCATCTGTATCAACGACCACTTTGCCTGCATCAGTGGCTCCCAGCTCCGATGTCAAGCCCGTTGAGAGCACGACTTCGCCAGCTGCTGATACCTACACTCCTTCGCCTGCTGTCAAGACCATCACCACTACCTCATCCGTGGAGGCTGTTGATGTGACTTCCTCCACCTCGACGACTCCGGCTGCTGAAACCTACGCTCCGTCGCCTTCAGTGAAGACCCCCACTTCCGCTGTGGTGCCTGCATCGGTTACTCCCAGCTCTGACGTCAAGCCTGTCGAGAGCACCACCTCCCCGGCTGCTGACAACTACCCTCCATCACCATCGAGTATGTCATCCTCCGTTGAGGCTGTTGACGTGACTTCCTCAACCTCTGCCGTCGTTCCTGCTTCCGCGACACCATCTCCTTCGCCCTCGGACTCGGATTACAACGACTACCCTCCGTCACCCTCAGGCATGACCTCCTCCGTCGAGGCTGTTGATGTGACTCCTTCCGCCTCTGGAACTCCTTCTCCCTCGCCTTCGCCTTCGGACTCGGATTACAATGACTACCCTCCATCACCTTCGGGCATGTCCTCTTCCGTTGAGGCTGTTGACGTGACCCCCACTTCCGCTGTTGTGCCCGCCTCTGGGACTCCCTCGCCGTCGGCTTCGCCCTCGGACTCGGACTACAACGACTACCCTCCATCACCTTCAGGCACGACATCTTCCGTCGAGGCGGTTGACGTGACCCCCTCAACGTCTGCCGTTGTGCCCGCTTCTCAGACGCCCTCGCCGTCGCCCTCGGATTCGGATTACAATGACTACCCTCCCTCACCCTCGGGCACAACCTCATCTGTCGAGGCTGTTGATGTGACTTCATCCACTGCTTCAACAACCCCGGCCACCAGCAGCCCAAGCTCTGCCGTCGTGCCCGCCTCTGAGACGCCCACGCCCTCACCATCAGGCACGACATCTTCTGTCGAAGCCATTGCAGTGACGCCGACCCCGTCGACTTCCCCGGCTGCTGACACGTACCCACCATCCCCTTCGAGCACGACTTCTTCTGTTGAGGCTGTTGCCGTGACCCCATCTCCCTCATCAACCCAGAGCACCAGTGCCGACGTCCCTGCTTCCGTGGCCCCCTCATCAGTCGTCCAGGCCACTTCCTCAGCCAGCCCGACCCCTTCGGCCGCAGACAACTACCCTCCGTCACCCCAGTCCTCGGCAGTCGTCCCCGTCGACAACTCGCCCACGACGACCCCGGTCCCCACCAACAACAGCTACGGTGACTACCCGCCCGCCCCGGTCCAATCCTCTGTGCACCCCACCACCGACCAGAACCACCCGCCGTCCAACAACCAGGGTGGCTGCGGTGCCGTGGCCCCTGTTGCCTCCGCCGCCCACCCCGTCTACAAGGCCGCCGTGGACTCGGTCAAGCCCGCACCCGTGGCCGCGACCCAGGCCACCGCCGAGACCCCCAACGGCGAGGTGTTCACGCCCTCGGCGCCCAGGAACCCGGCCAACTCCGTCCCCGCCGTGAAGAACACCCCGCAGGGCGCCGTCTTCGCCCCGTCCCCCGTCAAGGGCACCGCCAACAGCCGCATGGCCAGGCGCGCGGCCATCCAGGCCCGGACCCTGGGTCTGCTCGAGGGCTTGATCGGGACGCTTGCTGACGCTGGCAACGGCCAGGGCGCCGCGTCTGCCTCGGGTGGCAGCTATGGTTCTGGTTCTGCCCCGGCCTCCACCGACGACAACGACGACTACGGCTCCTCCGACGCCAGCGCCCCCGCCGACACCACCGGCGACTACTCTGGCTCGTCGTCTGGAGCCAGCCTCCCGTCCCTGGAAGGCCTGGGCGCCGCCATCTCCTCCGTCCTGGGCGGTGGCGGAAGCCTCGACTCGCTAAAGAGCCTCGGCAGCCTCGACTCCTACGTGCAGGCGGCCAAGGCTGCCGCCGCCTCCGGCAAGGGCTACACGCCCCAGGCCACTGCCGCCCCGGCTGACGACTATGACAGCCAGTCGCAGGCAGCTCCTGCTTCCTCCACTCCCAAGGGGTCCATCCCGTCCCTGGGCGGTGGCAGCAGGGTTGCGGGTGCCGCGTACTGAGAGAGAGCAGCGTAGAATGCAGCGTGGAAGAAACTGCGAGGGGCTTCAGTGAGCCCAAAGCCAAGTTGTTACAGATTGAGACAATAACTGGTGTACATGTTGCACATATATGAGATCATGCACACATGGGTGGAACAGGGTTTCTTTTTCTTATGTCGGTTTCTTTGATGTCTATCTTGGAATTAGTTGTTAAATATGGTATAGAAATACTTGTTAACTCGTACAAATAAAGTTCCTGTGAACTTCCACATTATGAACGTATCATCTCGCGCGTCTGATAAAGACTGCCTTTCAATGCGGCCAAAAGCCTACAGCTATAGAACTGGTCCGATCGGAATTCTCATTTGGTATACCCCTTCTTGACACAACACGGCCTTACTCCCGTTCAAGATCGGGGTTTAAAGCTGTTCCCGGTGCAATTCCAGTGGTTTTGGAGAATATAACACAAGTCAATAAATACACCCTTTTGATCGCGGAGTTTGTTGGGTGAGAGGCTTGCAGCCCCAACTGGAGGACTAAGAGCAAATGAGCTAGGGACGAGGATTTAGAGACTCATTTTCTCGAGTGAGCACTAATGGATTTTATTTGTGCAATAAAACACACAGGGTGGTACCATCATTAAATAGGCATATGCCTTGTTTAAATAAAACCTTGAGATTATAATATTGCTTTTATTGTATCTGGATTCTCAGTACTGGTTCTTTGGTCTGGCATACCGTATTGATTTTAAATGTGATTTGACCTGACATGACTTACTAGACATGTATTAACTTGGCCCGTCCCGTTACCATATATTGACCATTTCAGCTGTATTTATTTGCTCTATCATACTGTTCGAAGCTTTCAAATGGTTTATATAATATATTTAAGAGATGGTTTGGTCTGTAAAATGTTTTTGCCAGACAGAATAAAGGATAAATGTGTGCTTTTAGGTAAATGTACAGCTGCCTATTAACCGGTACAAACCACTATAAAACCGGAAATGAATATTTTGACAATTTTATCATTTGCCTTTCAAAGACCAAACAGGCTGGATCAATCTGTAGAACCTTGTAACCTGCGTACAATATTTCGTAGATAGGTAACCCTCTAAATTCTGCATTGACGGATAGGGTGTAGATAGGCCATCAAAGGCGGTTGGCCTTCCAGTCAAACCCCTACACTAAAGCAATCCAGCGTTTATGTTGCCGTAATAGCATGAACGCCGATTAAGCCGTACTCGTGGGTGCAGCTTCCTTTACGTTGTTTGACATTCGGCTTAATCCCTGAAGACGCGTATACTCTGTACACCACTCGCGGCAATATTTCTTAAACCCAGCAGTATAATCAAGTCCCTTTGCTTGCAAATTGTCTTTGCAAATGGTCATACACCCGTCATAAGTAACCCCGGGGGGCACGTGTGGCGGGGGAATTGTATGTAGCGTAGGCTGCGCAGCGATGGCGCTGTAGGCGAAGACGAGAGAGTAAATAGCTTGGAAGCGCATTTTGTAAAAGAAGAGTCAAATTCAATGCAAACCAGGATGTCAAGGAAACTTTGGACGAAAAAAGTCTTAACTTTTTATGTTGGAGTTTTGAAGGCCAAAAGGCAAAGAGAAGTACGTTTGTGATGCAGAACAAATTCTTCCGTGTGAGAATTGGACGTGCATTCGCTAGTCTACCCTTTGTAGGGAGTAAGCTTGATATTGAAGAATTGCTGTCATGTCAAAATGTACGAAAATATAAGCAATAGCTGATAAGAACTTAGATTAGCATTGTTTATAGGTTTAAAAATATCTTCGGCCAATCCGTACGATACAAATTACGTTGGGCCTCTCCCCTAACTCACTTGGTTGTGCCCTGAATAATGTAAGTCGTTATTTGCCCTAGGGTGACCAGCATTTTGTAACACCGCAAGCGACTCTAGCAATCTCGCGGTGGTGACTGCACCTCTGCATCAGGTATTGCACGTAGTTTCCCTCGGTGCTCGTTTTCGTGTAGCTGCCTGGAAATACCACCTATTTGAATAAGGAATGCGTACATGACGTTTACATAAGAGAATAGAGAAGGAAAAATGACAGCAAAGAAATGCATTAAATATTCAACGGTATGTGAAAATCGCAAATGCAACAAGGAAAAAACCAAAAATCAACTCTTCCGGTCAGGCTTGAACTGACAACCTCTCGATGATCGGTCGAAACTTAACAGTCGAACGCGCTAGCCAATTGCGCCACGGAAGATCGGCTTGTCACGATGATACTCGTTGGATGGTGGACCGAATTTGTGGAGGCATTATATACCATATAAGAATAACCGGATAACTTGGTAGACCGTGAGTGTGGAATTTCTTTTTACGTGTTTCTGGGATACCCACAGACCCTGAACAAGTCAGAGTCGTAACATTGGAGGTGACGTGGGGAGTCTTGGCGTTGGGGAAAGGCAGACCACATCTTGGGTGGCCATAAGAAGGAACTGGTAGCGAAGCTATCTGCAAGATTGACTGGTTTTCTGCAACCGTTCGACAAGTCGACACCAACCAAAGCCCGGAACTACCTTACCTGCCTACCTACCTACCTACAAAAAAAAATCCTCTCCCACAGTAAGAAAAGAATATGCCAATCCAATAACTCTGCAAAAACAGGCTGCGTGGCAAATCCGTTAATTGAGCCTGTAGGCAATAGAGTACCTCGTAAACCTTCGTAAATAGAAACGAAGCAACAATAAACAAGAACAATGTTTTCCCCAAGTCCACGAGCGACTGAGTCAAGATGGGTTCATTTCTTGGCTCTAGTCGTGAACTTTACGTGGTGCTGCCTGCATCAAGTCATTTTATAGTGGGGGGAAATTATTTCCTAAATTTGAAACTTCCTTGTCTTTTGACGTGATTTTGCGCGCCGCTCGAACTTCGCCAAGGGGGCTAGGTAAAAGTTCAAATGTTGTGTCCGTCGTGTTCGCCGCAGATTGCTCTCCCCAACATGCCGTGTCAATGGGGTGGCCGTCCGTCCGTCGTGTGATGTTGGGAATAATTCGGGAACATGCTTCACTTAGATCCAGCCTTCGTCGTGTCTTCTGTGCAAGCCAAGTCGCGCCCAACTGTGCTGATCACATCAACCCAAAATTATCCACGTTGTACCTCTTCACTTGGATACACCGCTGTCCGCTCCAAAATACTCCAACCCCATAGTATGACTCGTAGGGATTAAAGATGTACGTCATAATTGTCATGCGGGCATTGGTGACGGGAAGAGAATACTTGCCAGGAAAGGAAGAAAAGAACCAAGACCGTGATGCTGATGCCATTAATGGTGAATGAGGAGAACGTTCTAACGTGCAAAATGTGCAATTCACAATCAGATATAAAGGCACACGTTTGCTTGCCATTTTGACGTGTCATGGGTGTTTGTTTCTTTTCATTATATAATCCCTGCAGGACATCGTCAAGCCCCGACTCAGGCTTAATTGAGACCCGTCGGGGATGGAGGGTTATTCAATACTACGTAGCAGCGATGCTAGGCTATTGCCTTTTGAGGAGAACCCAACAGTTGTTGGAAGGTTCACACGAATTACATACCTCTTTTCAGGGCAAACTATACTTTGCCGAGACCGCGAGGTCCTCAATAGTGAGTGGGAGAGGAGTTTACTGTCGCGAGAGGAACCTTCAAGGCTGCTACTCTTCTGTTGCTGCATCTTTACCCGAACTGGAGTAGTATTGTGAGAACAAAAGACCTACTGCTCTTAACAGAGTAAGCATAAAATGTAACAATAAGCGATAGGGATCTCTCGAGGCCGGAATCCAAAATCGGGTTATGCAGCGGGATATTAAAACCCGGCAAATGAAGCTAAGAGGTAGCATCGTGGCGCAGACAGATATCAGGGCGGTGATATTTCTGGTTTAGAAAAAGGTTAGCCCTGGCGGGAGAGAGGGAGGGGCGGCGTCTCGTGGACCGTGTGCCAGGTAAACAAATCCCATGCCCTGCGAGAAACGTGCGGAGGAACCTTGAGCGTTACATTCGCCGCCCACCAGACAGTCAACCTTTGACCGACGTTGCGGGCGACCGCGCGGGCTCTCCGCTCTCACATTTCTGGGGGTTTTTTTTTCTCGTTCTTCTTCATTGCCTGTTGCCTGCTTAAATCCGGGTCGGAAGACGTAGAGGCTTTGCGTCGATGGCCCGTGGCAACCCGCCGTCACCCCGGAGCTTGTGGGGACATGGCACTGAAGTAGTCAAGGTTCTATCCCGTCGGATGCTATCTTTATACATTATGAAGTTGAACCCACTTGAAACCGGTCGGGCTACCATGTGTTCAGTTCCTTTTGTGCATTTCCTTTCTCAATTTTCGACTTTATTTATTTTAGAGACTTGAAGAAGCTCTCGCGTTTGGTGGATATATTTTCCAAAGACATTCGTTTTGTTTAAATCTTTCTTCGTGCCACTGCCCGACGTAGATATTCGAGCTTGGAGGGAGGTGCGACTAACGGCACTGGAGGCTGCGAGCCCATCTTCACACCACTTTATTAACACGCTGTGGAAGGAGTGAGATAAAATATCCGGGCTGGGGGTGCCTTTTGGTTCAACAC
>JAVHJQ010002291.1:0-15465 GCA_031306095.1 Pyricularia sp. CD86 | reverse complement strand
GTTTTTTTTTTTTTTTTTTTTTTTGCCCACTCGTGCACATTAGAGAACAAAAGGCAAATGGCAAACAAAAAGCAATTAGAAATGCACGCCCCACAGCTTTTGAACTACTACGCAAGTAGTATAGTAGTTAATTGTGGCATGCGGCATACTACCTACGTAAGCGTAGGTTTCGTTCGGCAGGAATTTCAACAATCTTATGTCCGAATTCCCACCCCTGGGGGCCCGCAACCCACAAAAACTTCCAGAAGGGCTAGGCACACGAGGAAACTCCGTTCCAGGGGTCCGCTATTTTCGCCCTTGTTTCCGGGCTTAAGATGCATCTTGCTTGTTCCCGAGAAACCGGGTTGCAACACCCACAGCTAAGATGCATGATGAGTCTTGTGGAACCAAGGTCGGGCGGGAATGGGTGCGGAGCTCATTTGTTGCGTAGGTATGTACTTAAGAGATCCAAGGCTCCCGCACCTTGAAGGTTTGTACTTCTTTGTGTTTTGCTGTTATATATTTACTTTGCCGTTTAATGTTACCCTTTTTTTTGTCGATCAAGGTCATTGAGATCTTGATACACCTTAATACTAGCCACCAATCTATCCATCTCATGCAAGATAGAGTATAAGGGGTTCACCAAATCTCTACTTATCTATCCAAGCACCACAAAATCTTACACCACACCAATACATTCAACACCCAAAACGTCAACAGCGGCCGCTATGGCCACCGAATCGGCATCATCACGATCATCAGCATCTTCCAGGACAGCAACAGAAGCCATGGATGCAGAGTCACTGAAGATGAGGCCGCAGACAGGTCACTTCACTCTAGTCTTCCACCCCTCGGGCATCAATGCCGAGACGCTCAATCACCCTTACTGGGGAGACGGTACCGAGGAGTCTCCCTACGTCGTCGACTTCCTACCCAATGACGCCTACAACCCTACTACGTATCCGAGATGGAAGAAGTGGAGCATCACGATTCTTCAAGCCGTCGCGACGCTGGCAGTTGCTTTTGCGAGCTCGGCGTATTCTGGTGGCTCGGCAGATATCATCAAGGACTTTCACGTCTCAGTGACCGTTGCCATCCTCGGCATCAGCCTGTTCGTTGTCGGTTTTGCCGTGGGTCCGTTGATATGGGCACCCTTGTCTGGTAAGTGGGGATGAGACCCATCAAACTTTTTTTTTCTTTTTTTTTTCTCCTTATCCAAATTGCGTCGTGCTGCTGCTACTCCACAAGCCCCTTGACTTGCCTCGGCACACACGCACACGCACACACACCTACGCCCACCGATTGCTAACATGCACCTCGGCTGCCCCACACAGAGTCCTTTGGCAGACAGATACTCTTCTTCTTCACGTATGCGGCGCTGACGGCCTTCAACGCCGGCGCCATCGCAGCGCCCGACATGAAGGCACTCGTGGTGCTCCGCTTCTTCGCTGGCGCCTTTGGCTCGTCCCCCCTGACCAACTCGGGCGGTGTCATCGCCGATATGTTCTCGGCCGAGGAGCGCGGCATGGCGACGGCAATCTTTGCTGCTGCCCCCTTCCTCGGACCCAGCCTGGGCCCCATCGCGGGCGGCTTCCTCGGCGAGGCCGCCGGCTGGCGCTGGATCATGGCTCTCATGGCCATCTTCACGGGAGTCATGTGGATCATGGTCTCGCTGCTGGTGCCCGAGACGTACGCCCCCGTGCTGCTCCGCAAGCGCGCGGCCAAGCTGACCAAGCTGACGGGCAAGCTGCACATCTCCAAGATGGACAGCATCCAGGGCCGCCAGAGCATCGGCGCGCGGTTCCGGACTTCCCTGTCCAGGCCTTGGATCCTCCTGTTCCGCGAGCCCATAGTGCTGCTCATCTCCATCTACATGGCTATCGTGTACGGCACCATGTACATGATGTTCCCGGCCTTCCCCATCGTCTTCCAGCAGGGTAAGGGATGGAGCCCTGGAGTCGGCGGCCTGGCTTTCTTGGGTATCACCGCGGGCATGATGGTCTCGATCTGTTATGCAATCTATGACAACAAGCGCTACCTGGCCGTGGTCAAGGCCCACAACGGCGTTGCCCCGCCAGAGGCTAGACTTCCCCCCGCCATCATCGGGTCCGTCTTGCTTCCAATTGGCTTGTTCTGGTTCGCTTGGACCAACGGAAACGATGTTCACTGGATTGTGCCCATCATTGGATCGGCTTTCTTTGCTGCCGGGCTTGTCTTGGTGTTTTTGTCTCTGATGGTAAGTTGTGTGACTTGTTGACATTCCATGTACAGAGGCCCCCCTCCATGATAGCATGAACAAGAGCTAACCAGTGACCCCCTTTTCCTCAAACAATAGAGTTACCTCATCGACTCGTACGTCATCTTTGCCGCGTCGGTCCTGGCCGCCAACTCGGTGCTGCGTTCGCTCTTCGGCGCCGCCTTCCCTCTCTTCACGACCTACATGTACCAGGACCTGGGCATCCACTGGGCCTCGTCGGTACCGGCATTCCTGGCGCTGGTGTGCCTGCCGTTCCCGTTCCTCTTCTACAAGTACGGCGAGCAGATCCGCCTCCGGTGCAAGTACGCCGCCGAGGCCGCCGACGTGCTCAGGCGCATGCGCGAGGACAACGTCGAGGTGAACGAGGACGAGGCCATCGCCGAGGCCGACGAGCTCGAGAGGCAAAAGACGCTAGAGCGTCAAAAGACCAACGAGAGGCGTCGGTCTTCGCTGCTGGGCTCGCTGAGCAGGGTCGGCACAGGCCGCGCCTCTGGCCTGCCCGTCGTCGACGACGGTGCAGAGAGTGCCCCCGAGGGGTCTGAGAAGTTCACCGAGAAGGATGTGAACGCCAAGGCGTGAAAACACATCTCGGGTTGACTTGTGACTTGTTTATTTTTTCTTGGAATATGTCTTTAATTTTTTTTCTTTTTCTGCATGTATAAGGCGTTGGTTGAATTTGTTATGACCACAGAGTGGCGGCAACACCAAAAGCGCGCCTTGAGGCACATGTGCATTGTATCGGCGTTGGGGGCCAAGGGCATAATGGATTTGAAAAAAATCGCAGACAGTCATCATTTATTAATTACTTACTTGCTACCTTAATTAGACACCGAAGGTACCTTGGATTTTCTGTGTGTATAAATTTAGAAGTTTGCCTGCGTTTTGAATTAAGCACCAACTCTTGACTTGTACCTACCTTACCTACCTTATCACGTTGGTATCGTACCTTACTTACCCTTGTACCTGCCTCGATATTCGCATCAACGGCTTACTCTTGCCCCACATCGATCTACGCGAATTGAACAAAATCTTGGCGGTGATCTTTATGTGCGTGTCAGTCACTCACTGACTTGACTTGTCGTTAGGGGAATGTCTAGGTACAAACGTCTTACTACGGTGCCTGCAATTGCTCCCAAGGTCGGGGTCCCCGATTTGTTTTTGTGCTGGTTAGCAATGCTCGACATTGGTTTGCCTAGGTTCTTGCCGCGGGACACTTGTCAATCCATACATTGCTCGGAGCCCAACTTAACTTAACTTTTTTTTTTTTTTTTCTCTTCTATTCCATTCCCCTCGCAACCAGTTCTCCTCGTCACTAACAAATCACCGCGGCGGCCGCTTCACTCCGCTTAAGAATTGACTTTTTGGCCATATCGGTACAACAACACCGCGAGTTGAGCGCAAACCGGCAACCCCGTCTTGGTTTTGCAACGGTCTGATCTTCGGAAGCCCCAAACCCTTCTTTGCCCTCGACGGGAATTGTCCGCCTTTGTTTTTGATAAGGCCCCGATCTCATCGGAAATCACAGTTTAGACGAAAAAAAAGAAAGTACCTGTGACAAAAGCCATACTCACGGATTTCAATGCCCCGCCCGAGGAAGCCCGGCGCGCCGAGCCCGAAGCGGCGGAGCAGAAATGGCTGCTGGTAGGAAAAACCCGTCGCGATCTAATTGAACTCTTGAGGACCATGCTTCCTTTCCTTCCTATTCTTCTCTTCTTCTTCTTCTTCTTTTTGGTACTTTTGTTTTTATTTTTTTACTCTTTGGCACCGCTGATATTTAGGTCCATTTCTAACCGTCCCCCTTTCCAGGCCGTGCAAATCTAGAAAAATAAAATGCGATGAGGCGCGACCAATTTGTGTCAAGTAAGTCAGTTGTAATTCTCTACCTACATGAGACGTTATACAACTATTCGTACTTTAATTTCATGTTTCATTCATCAGCCTACCTAGCTAGTATCTACCATCAGGTTCCTGACACAACTATGTAGCTGCTCCAAGGCATCAGTGGCATGCGACTACAGCATTCGCCTCAACTGGGAAGGTAGGCGAACGAAGCAGGCTGATACACACACGCCTGAATCCCAAGACGAGTCGGTCGGAGGTCAACATGGGCCTACCACACCGTCAGTATATGCGGAAAGCCCTACTTCATCACCAGGCCTCAGCAGTGTCGGTACTCCTGGGTGGTTCTCGACATGGCAAGTGAATGGGATAGACGACCAACCGAACAGGCCACGTAAAAGAGCTCGCATAGATGCAGATGCTTCAACAGCGGGCGCCCTCTCCTCGCCGTCCAGGTCCTCACCTGCCCACAGCCCCGTCCCTCCACTTCGGCCGACATCCACAGGTCACCATCCCCGTCGACTTTCCGTCAACTCTCTCCTTCTAGGACCCCCTGGGCCCCTGGAGAACATTGGCCCGATAATACCCAGCTTCCCGGCAGGAGAGACGATACTGTCTCCCATCCAGGCCGGCTCGGACGATTCTTATACCTGCTATGGTATCGACCGAGGGCTCGTGGATCTGGACGTCGTCAAGAACGACGACTTCAACGCTATCTCTAGAACTCATCCCCAAGATGTAGACGAGATCGTCCTTCTGCTGGAGCAACTCGGAAAATCCAGTGATGGCCGTAGCTCTCAGCGATCAAAGCACCAACCGAATGCGCGTGTTGAAAATGGTCGTCCGTTGGAGGGCCACTACTATGCCCAACCGGTCGTAGTGCGGATCCCAAGGAAGCTCGAGCCGTTACCGACAAAGTATGTAGATGTAGCAGCAGTTTGTTGTTTGGCCTGAAGTAGCCGGGTAACCTGTTCAGTTGTGGGAGGCTGGAATTTCTAGATCAACAAACGGTGCTAACAAGTAGTTTGTGTTCCGACTTAGACTATTGGGTAATCCTATGAATATGATGGTGAGTAAATGTCTATGGAACATTGCTGGTTGTTCTGCTTTGCATATCAACCTGCTGGCATATAGGATTAGTGCTGACATCAAGATAAATCTGTAGTATTTTGTACGCTCCTTCGCACTTCCAAGGGTTTCATGAGGCTCGGGACACTTTAACTGATCTTCAAATATCGCCAGCACCACTTTCTCAATCATACCGCAGAAGGTAGAGCATAGGATCCATGGGAGCTCCTGGGGCCGAAAGGACGTCATATGCTAATAGTATGCTTCATTAGTTTTGGTTCCATTTGATGGACCACAGTCGAACCCATTCCGTACAATCTTGCCCAGATTAGCTGTGAAGAACGACCACCTTCTCAGCTTAATGCTTGCATATTCTGGTAATGAGATTCCCCCAATACTTTACTGTCATCTCTTGCACCTCCACCCGACTGACGAAAAGAAAACACCTACTAAACTTTGCCCTCATCAGCATCCCACCGCGCCAAACTACTCTGTCAACCCGAACCGGCAACCCGCATCGCCCTCTGGGTCCAGGATATCTTCCCGGCCCTGCGCTCCGCCCTCAATGACCCGAACCAGAGCATCTCAAACACCAACGTAGCGACGGCCATCATGCTCGCGTCGGTCGAGATCATATCCCCGACGGCCTTCGGGTACGCCATACCCTGGCAGCGCCACCTGGCCCTGGCCCGGGACCTCATCACGGCCCGGCCGGGAGGGCTCCGCTGGTCCCGCTCCGTCGGCAGCAGCACCGCCGCCGCCGAGCACGACGAGATACAAATGTGCAACTTCCTCTGGAGCTGGTTCGCCTACCTCGACGTTCTGGGGAGCCTGTCGGGCGGCGGCGAGCGCGACATCTCATCGGCCTGGATCCTCGACTACAAGGTCTATGCCCCCGAGGACGACGATGAAATCGACTGTATCATGGGCTTCTCCACCGGCTGCGTCTACATACTGGCCAAGATTGCCGAGCTGGCCCGCCAGGAAAAGAAAAAACAGAAGCAGCAGCGCGCCGCGGCGGCGGCAACAGGTATAGAAGGAGGTCCATGGCAAATCGTCCCCGACGAAGCGACGCTGGCCGCCGCCCGCGAGCTCGAGAGAGACCTGGCGCGATCCATTGCGCTCCAGCCGCGGCCGTGCCCGCACATAATGGGCACCCCGGACGTGGTCCACTGGAACCCGGGCGAGATCTCGGCTGTCAACCGCGCCTACCACCACGCCGGCTCCGTGCACCTGCAGCGCCGGGTGCTGGGCAAGCCCACCACGCATCCCGACGTGCGCAGGCCCGTAGGCGAGATATTCCGCTGCCTGGACTACATCTCCAAGGGCGGCACCGCAGAGACGAGCATGCTTTTCCCTCTGTTCACAATCGGATGTGAGACCGACGACGAGGATCAGAGGCGCGTCGTGCTGGATCGGATGATCTGTATTGAGAGGACGGGTATGGAACAGGTGAGCTTTTCTTCTCTTTTACTACCTTTTTTCCCCCCCTCCCTCTTTTGCGACTGTTTTCTTTTTTTTCACATGCTACTATGTGTTCTTGTTACTCGGAAATCTGCCGCTACACGACCCCGCAACCAGCAAAACAAGCCCGTTGGGGAAAATACATTATAAAAACTGACAGAAAACCTTTGATACCGCATAGAACCGGCGAGCCAGGGAACTCATGCAGAGGGTATGGAGGACGGGCCAACCTTGGGAGACTCTTTTGACGACCGAGTTCATTGGTTGACAAGATTTTGATGACTTTACTCAATAAACGAACGACACATGGATGATGACGACAGGCTTAAGAAGACGACAGCAAGTGACGAATAAAATAAGACTTGCAACTTGTATTATACTGCTGGAATTTGCGTCGAGGACTGGTGTACTCGAGAGGATTCTGTTAGTAGATATGCCTTGATAGGCCAGTAGATGGCACCTGTGCTCGTAGTTTTTGGTTCACTTGTTCGTTCGAGCCATCTTATGTGTTATTGTCGACGCAGTGCAAAGACTCTGACGTAACGAAATAACCACCCAGCACGGCAGAATATCAGGTACTAGCTATTGCCAATATTGTGGTTGATCGATTTAGTATAACCAAGTTATAGCTGATCATTTCTACGGTCGCTGCCATCGATTTGTAGCTTAGAAACCACGCCTAGGACACCTTGAAGCGACAAACAAAGAAACCCCCCAGGTTTACTACGAGTAGAAACTATTTACCACTTATGGTAGATGGTCTTAATAGGCCTCCTTGCCACGAAATCGCTTAATATCCTATCCCGGTAAGCAGGCCGTTGGAGCCAGCTCAAACAGCTTAAAAGGGCTCTTCACATACACTATCAATCACTCGCCAACCGCAGGAGTCTTGGGCTTAGACGCCGGAGTCATCCACGAAAAGGCCGATGCGCCACCGACTGGGTTCGCTGACCTCGGCAGCGTGGCCGATGAGCTCCGCGACTCAGCATTGACCACGCCACCGAGCTTCCCGTCCTTGAAGCTCGAGATGCTCCCACTGATGCTGCGCTTCTCCCAGCGCACCGTGTGGGTGCTGCTACTCATCGGCGTATTCTCGGCAGCGTTCGTCGCTCCACCAGCAGCGGCGCTCTTCCGCCGGTGCTCGCCGCTGCTTCGTGATGACGACTGTGGCGGTGGAGGTTCGTAGGATTGACCTGTTCGGGTGGACGAAGACGGCGTACTGCCGCCGCCAGCGGCCGACTTGCTGGGCTTCAGGACCTTCATACGGCTGCGCCCGGCTGGTTGGTAGCCACTCAACCCATTCTCGCCACGCTGGGCTGCAGCCCCATCACCTCCGCTCCCATTGACGGCGGCCGCTCCCTGTCGCCAAGAACCCCATATGCCCGGAGTAGACTCTGTGGTTGAACGGCGAGTGTTGTGATTGGTATCCGAAGACGATAGTGATGGCTCGTCCTTGCCGCTGCTGGTGCTCCTTCCCTTGGTCGACGGTTGTTCGCTCTCTGCGCCGCTCTCGGAATGTGTGCTGGACCCGGTAACGGCCGTCTGCGGCTGATAGGGGGGTAGTGCCAGCGGCGACATTGACCCTTGTCCGTGAAGGTCGTCTTGCGACTTGTCGTCCTTCTCGTTCGGGTGCTGGTTGGCGGTATCTGCGGCCTGTCGTGGAGGAGAAGACTTCGCACTGTTTCCCAGTACAAACTCGGGCGCAGAGGCATTGAGTTTCGGTTTCTCGGGGACAATGTTGATCGTGGTTAAGAAACGAAACAGAGAGTCATCCTCAGGTCTCACGAAAGGAACTGACAGTTTGTCCCGGTTGCTGCTGTACAGCGTCATCAGGTTCTGCGAGAACAAGAGATCGGCGCTGTGGGCCCGGAGGGCGTCGGTTCCAATGAAGATGCGAATCGATTTTTTGCTCTCAGGACTTTCAGGAACTTCCAGCCCGGTTACCTCAAAGTTGACCGTCATGTTGGGAATATGCGGCACCGGACCCGGCGACCGTGTCGAGTTCGACTGGCTGACGATAGCCTCGGCAAGATAGACTGTGAGCGTCAAACGACTGATACCATCTGCGCCTTTGTGGATGTCGCTAAGTAGGTCGAGCTCCTTGGCAAGAGAGTAATCCAAGGTAGATCTTTGCGCCCCCGAACAGACGTCGGCATATAGCAAAGTGTTGTGGGCAAAGTTTTCGGTCAGCCAACACCTCACAATGGCAGGTACCGATCCCAAGACAAACAAGCCCGGGGGCGGCTCTGGTATCTCCACCGGCGATTCCTCCTCCCGTGCCCCGAATACCGAGTTAGTGTCCAAGTGGCCCAGACTGCTACCTCGGCCGGACGCCACTGAGTGAACAGAATGGACAGAGTGGCCTGCAGAGCTATGCCTCCCGTCCGACTTGTGTGACAGGGACCGCTCCATCATACCGAAGCCACTGGTCGGTCTAATTGGGGCAAAATCGCCCGCCTGGCGACTGCTCTGACCCCAGCCGGAAGCCTGCAGCGCACTCTCATCGAAGCGAACACTGTTGGCACGTGATGCCGCGCCGCGCCGCACCGGCTCGTCCTCGGCGTCCAGGTGCAAGGAGCCAAGCAGATTCTGGCCGTGCTCGTCAAAGTCGTCGAAAACATCGGCGTGCGAAATTTGCAGAGGACCTAGCAAGATGCAATTAGACTTCTTGACTGTCTATCGGTGCAGGGAAACTCTCAGAGGGAGAGACCACACGGAGAGTGGGTATATACGCACCATGCTGGGGCGTGCCACTCAGGGCACTTGGGAACTGCGGCGTTGCCCATACGGATTTGACCGCAGCGTCCTCAGCTAGGCGCTTCTCTACCCTCATAAGCCTCTCAGCATGAGTGTGCTGAGTGACCTGCAGTTGCTTCACCTCCATCTGGACATTGTAAAGGTCGTCCCGGGAGGCGGCGAAGCGGGGATCCATTCCCAGCCGGCTAAGGAGCTTGAATTCGGGCTCGTGTTCGGGGCTCGTAGGAAGAAAGCAATACCAGAAAAAAGATGACGATGGGCCACGAAGCCGATGTTGCGAGTTGTCAGGCACCGAATCGTCGAGGGGAGCCCCTTGTGACTGGCTGGCTGGTTACGTGTGCAAAGCCTGCGATCCCAGCAACTCGACTCTGATCCTAAGTGTCCGCCACCCGCAACATCGCACGCAACGACCTCGTGGTCCCTCGTCGATGTCGCAACGATACAGGTCTTTCACGGCGTACGCTTTTGGAGCTAGGGTGTGTCCGGGATTGCGGGATTCGTGGCTTCTTTCGTCCAGGTGTTTATCGAGGCGAGGTTAACCCACGCAAGGACCGGCAATTGAACACGCTGTTCTGGTCTACAAGCGTCGTGCGGTCGAGAAAGAACGTGTTGGGGCTGAGGAGATTTCGGGAGATGGCCACTATGCTATGGGAGCGTAAATGCCGGTACGTGTTAAACTTGTGGTGGCTGAGTGACGTTCGATATCGAGTTGGCGACAAGGGTAGAAATGATCGAACGATATGTACTCGTGTATCGGTGCTTGCGAGGGATCAAAGATCACAACTGGATCACTCAAAATGGAAATCGTCACGGAATCTGTCGGCAGAAGGGTAGATAGTCGATCGAGGAGGTCGATGGAGGTGGTCTGGCTGAGCGTCAAAATTGGTCTGTTGCAGTTACCGAGTAGTGGTTGACCGTGGTTGGGTTGAGTATTGATCGACAAGATTAATTGATAGAGTTTGAATACCAAAGCAAGGAGATCGGTATTGTGTGTTTTGCTGTCGTGCTTCCTCTGGTTTGCGGTGGTCCGCCGGCAGTGACAGCGAAGGTACTTAGGTAGCCTGGAGAATTTGGGGATGGAAATGGATGGTTGGTTGGTTGGAGTCGTCGGCAGATTTGGGGGTCGTAGTAATGTACCGTAACAAGGCCTGGTGGAGTTTTGTGTGGAATTAATGGAATGCGTTAGTCTGGTAAATTGATGCGGGCCAGGAAAGAAAGCATTGACAGACTGCGTGCTTCTGCAGCGAGCAATCTCCACGTCGTTGGAGGCTTGCGAGACAAAAACAACAGTCCCACGGTCTTAAGGTTTCGATTGAAAATAAAGATTTTTGTTCGTATTAACAACTAATTTTTTAGGCCATAAAATTTCATGGAAACCGCCTGTGCAATCAGCCAATAGATGGGGGCAATAAAGCATGTGCAAAGGTATGGGTTGGTCGTACACAATTTACTTTGGAAGCACACACCGACAACACACTCGAACACGATTACTGTTTTTGCTGGCTTACTGGGTGTTGGTTGCCTACCTACCCCCCTGACATAGGTACCTATCTAGGTACCTACCTAAGTACCTCCTCCGTACTGGACCGTGCCTGGCCAGGCGGCTCTCGGACGGGTTCGCACTGATGCGGGAAGCAACGCAGCCGTTCGTGCTGCATTGGCGTTTCGCCTTTGGTGACGAGGTGGCTCTTTATTTTTGTTATGATAACGTTTCTGCAAATCGTCTCCTAATCTGGGATTTGCCTGCATCTGATCCATGGCTTACTTCACCGCATCTCAACTATACCTGACCTATTTTAATATGCAACCAAACGAGCAGGGAAATCAAAAACTCTACATAAAAAAGAAGAAAGAAAAAAATAAGAAATGGATTTATTTGCAGATTCCAAGCAGCACCAATGCCTGCTGTCTGGTCAAGGTACCTAAGGTAGTCAGTACCTAGCCGAGGCAGGTAATATTTATGTAATCTAATATACATGATGCAAGATGGAGGAGGTAGTTGGTAGGTAGCGCCGATATATCCAATCCCATCAACCCTAACCCCCCGCTTCCACCCTTAACTCCAGGGCGCCACTCGCCACTCAGGGAGTACATGACCCTCCCCAGGACTCAGCGTCGCAATCTCGGGGATAATATGCGATCTCACGGCCTCGAAAAACACCCGGTATGCCTTCCCGCTCAGGTGCAACCCGTCGGGAAGCATGTTCTCCAGGTGACCACATAGACCACACTCCGGGTCCCCGAGGACGGCACCGCCGATACCGTAGAACCCGGGCGTTTTGGCTACCGCGACGTCCATGAGCTCTTTCCACAAATCGATGAGCACCACGCCGCTAGGCGCCAGTTCGCCGGCCAAATCGCGCGCCGCGGCCGAGTACGACGCCGATACCTTTGCGTGGCGCGAGGGGCCGTCGCGGCCGTTGGCGCGGTCGATGGCGCCGAGGCGGATCTCGTCAAGCGGCGGCGGCGTCACGAGGAGGATCTTGGGCTTGTGGGCCTCGACGTGTGGGTGCGTGACAATGGCTCGCAGGTTGGTCTTGTACTGATCAAGGTCCACGTGCTGGTTATCGACAGGCGAGGGGAGGGCCGCGTCGTTGGCTCCGAGGAGGACGATGAGGTACTTGAGCTGAGGGCCTGCCGGATGAGGAGCCGGGATGATTTCGGGTAGAATTTTGAGGATTTGTGAGGTGTTGTAGCCCGAGAATCCTCTGTTTATAACATCATATCGGCGTTGGCAGTCTTTTCCGATAGTATGCTGTATTATCAGTTTCAAAGGTCCAGTTGGGCCAGTATCCTGTTGGTGTCGCTCATTTGCAATAAAAGAACAGTCCCAATGGCGTGTAACGGTGACCACACTCACGGTTTTGCAATGCACCTTGGAAAGAGAATCCGCCCTGAACATCGGAAGCGCCCTGGAAGAGCGAGTCTCCAAGAAGAACCACTTGGGGCCAAGGTGCCTAACAGCGAGTGTTAGTCCATTCTAACACTATAATCACTATAATTATCTAGATATCTCTCTTCGGTTAAAACAAGCGACTTACAGCCATTGCGTAAACTTGCACACTTCAAAAAAGTCACCACGGAGTAGGGGAGATAGAGAGAGGAATCCACTGTCAGTAATCACAGGTGAACAAGAAGATAATTATGCCGAGGAAGTAATCAACCTCAGCTGTGGAAAAGTACAACCAACACAAAAGATTAGACTATTTTTTTATCCCGCAAGCTTTCATTCAGGCGGCAGGCACAGCACTGTTCGTCTATGCAGGCCCGTAGTCACCAGAACATGCAAGTCTGCGGGGCTGGCTCATCCCACTTGAGAGCCCGGACATCCGTACGGCGGTTCGCGTGATTTGGAGTACCCAAAAAAAAGGACTGCACAGAGACGACTTTGTATCGCCTATCTAATAGGCAAATTGTTATTTACTAAATCCTTCCGCGAGACATGCACACACGATATGGAATGACCCAAGCGTCTGGTGGAGAAGCAACTGAACAGGTTGTTTGGTGGGTCGTCGAAAGCTTGAAGAAACCAGCGAGCAAGTCAAGTCCAACGAACATTCAGCAAACTTCTCAAACATCCGCCAACCCCAGTTCGGTCTGCCCAAACGGCTATTTGTACTGCCGTCGCTCTTCCGGGCCCGGTAAAGTGAATTAATCTCGAGAATTCGTCCAGTGCAAACAGTTTTCTTTTTGAAGAGATATGGGGGTTTACGAGTACGGCATCACCGTCTTGCAGCTGCAGTCTCCAGCTCAATGGGTACAGACATTCTTCGTTCTAGCAGCAGCTGCAGTACTCACCCTCACAGTCCTACCCTTGCGAACCCGCAGACTCCTTCTTGACTACGGCGCCCGCGGCGGCTCAAGACAAAGTGCAGCTGCGGCTGGGAACTGGTTGGAGGCCATCACCGTCACCGTCACGTCGTGGGGCCAGATACCACATTCGTGGTTCGCTGCTTTTTATGCAACTTCGCTGGCGGGTTCAGCCTTCTGGGCATACCAATTTGTCTTCCAGGGTGAACTGCTGCGGGTGGTCGCGTCGACCCAGGATGCTGGCCGTTCCGAAACCACGGACCAGAGTCTGGTGGCGGTCAAGGTGGCATGGGCTTTGATGGCACTGCAGGGAGCTAGGCGACTATTCGAGCAGCTTTTCGTCGTCCAATCTTCGACTTCCAAGATGTGGATCGTTCATTGGGCACTCGGGCTGTGTTTCTACATGTTCATGAGTGTTGCCGTGTGGATCCAAGGTTCAGGTGAGCGTGCCTACGCCTTCACCGCAAAACGAAGAGCCAGCGGCGTCAAGTCTCATCCCCAAACCGCTAATTCTGTGTACCCCAAGGCTCTATCCTCGACCAATGGTCAAATACCAATAATGTCCATGGCGCTGGTCTCAATGTTTTCACTGGCTCTGTCATGTTCCTCATTGCATCAGTGACCCAGTTCAAGTGCCACAGCCACTTGGCAAATCTCAAGAAATACTCGCTCCCGACACAAGGGCTCTTCCAGTACACGGTTTGCGCCCACTACACCTGCGAGTGTCTCATCTACTTGTCGCTGGCAATCGTGGCAGCACCGGAAGGGCAACTGTTTAATAAAACGATACTCTCGGCACTTGTATTTGTTGCGGTCAACCTTGGCTTGACGGCATACGGCACTCGAAAATGGTACGAGACCAAATTTGGCGCCGACAAGATAGCGTCCCGATGGACCATGATCCCCCTGGTGTACTAGTCGGTTCACAGAAAACATCATGGCCAGATGACAAAATGGCACATAGCCAATCGACTTGGTCTTATCGTTTGAGGAAAGCACCAAGCTTGTTGCCTAGCTTGGAAACCTTCATGACATCTCGATATGTGAGGCTGGTCCGTAATGTTCGTTCGCTGCGTCCGCCAACAAACGCTTCCTTGGATCGCAACAAGTTCCAGTTTGTAAGAGTTGCTTCGGAGAGTCCTTCATCTGCATTTACGTCTGCGATACCATGGAGATAGTTCGTGTAAAGGTCCTGGGTGGTGATGAGAAGGCTTCTTGGCTCTTGTAGCACTCGCCAGGAGGGCTCAGACTCTAGAGTTCCGTCATCCTTGCTTTTATGTATGTTGAGACAAAGGCTGCCTCCCAGACTAACGGTGCAAACCACCGGGTGATATGCTGGCCCGTCCTACACACTTGGTGAGTTTCCCGGAAGAACATCCCGGAAGGAGGCCATAGCTTGAGTAACCTACCTTGTGTGGCATGATGCCGATGCCTGGAGGGTATTCGTTGATGAGTACATGGTTCGGCCGGCGGTGTGGACTATCGGAGAATATGGATCCCTCGCTCGTGTTCGCAAGGGGAATGGTTGCCAGTCTAGATACTACAGGCTCTTCAAGCCATGTCGGTAGAGGTGCATCCAGGAGAGTGTTGTTGACTAAATCTGAGGGCCAGGTTTGAAGCCTGCGGTGTGTAAGTTGTTTCCATTTTGGTTTGGGGGCCGCATCTATCTGGAGCGGCAGTAACAGCCGCGTCAGTTCGTGGAGAACATACAACGTTGATCCGTGTATGTGGCTGGCAGGGCTGAATGGAGGTTTGCTTTGTCGCCTCGGTGATGTTATTCCACGGTTCCCTTACCTTGGCTAGGATCTGCCTTTCTTCCTCCTCGGTGAGGAATTCTGAAATGTAGAAAGCAGTGTGTGGAAGAGAATGTATGATGACCTCTTGCAATGAGGTGGGCAGTCTGGGTAGGTCAGCTCCAGCCGTGGGATCTTGAGACTTGTTATCGTTATCGGTCATAGTTTGCTGGTTCAGGATCGGAGTGGCCGGTTCGGTAGGTGTTGGAGAGTCAGCGAACAATAAACTCAACCATGCGAAGACGCTGTTTCGTTGCTCGGTATCAAAATGGAACCTGGAGCTGATTCTCTTTTTTGGAGGTTGGTTTTGGTGAGAAATGCACGCGTGAGGCGAATAACTGCGTCAGACTGTGTTGCGTGCGTGTCTTCCCTTCGGCTGCATGCCTCAGCTGAATGAAGTCTTGGACGGATTGAGATGGCTGGTAGGCGTGGCGAAGCGGGGTTGGTATTTGTGGCGCGCGGGTCTTGTTCATGCGCTCTGTGCTCCCCCTTCAATCC
>JAVHJQ010002284.1:21985-32597 GCA_031306095.1 Pyricularia sp. CD86 | reverse complement strand
GTTGAATGGTGCTCACATGATCAACAGCATGAAACTTTCCCCGGTACTGGAAAACAAGCACCTGGTTCCGCAGATCCGCTCCTTCCTCGGCAGCTTCCGTAAGTGGTACAACCTCCGCCTCTGTATTTCCCCTTGGCCCCGATGGCAGCGGGACACGGAAAACCTTGCAGGCTGGTATTGATGCGGTGGTCGATCCCCCGGCAGGTCCGCAGGGTGCCGGTATATTCTTTTCCGCCAGGGCGCCCTCATCGCTGTTGTCGATGTTGGGGAAAGATGATGCCAGGCCGGCGAAAAACCAGCCAGATTCCGGACGACCTGGGCGATAGGCCTGAATAGCCCGGGCGAACCCGTCGAACATAGCGGTGGGGGGTTTTTCTGTCGGAAACCTCAGTCACTGTCTTCTTTTCTTCCTTCGAATGAAAGTCGTCCACTGGAGAGTTGCAACAAGGCAGGCGCAAAGAGGGGTGGTGCTCACTCGATCTAAATTTTGGTGGCGCCAAAACGGGGATGGAAATGAATTTCCATTGGATGACGACAGAAGAATCTAATCTTTTGCTAAAGTGGGTACGTTTGTTTCCCCAGATCGATTAAAAAGGCAAGCACGAACAGACAATCGTTCAGTTGTGGGGCATAGAGGGTCCGGTGGTTCTATACTAAGACACCAACGCGTTCAACCACGCAGCTTTGACTTCAATGAACTTCATCTTTGTCTCCTTTGCTACCAGGAAAATGAACGAACAAAAACCGTTTAAATTCTCAGAAGTCGCCTTTGTGTTGCCAGACTCAATGGGCTTTGTCTCGGCGGTGAACGAACCACAGTCTCCTCGGTTTCTCTACTCAAATGATGGCGCTTCTGGTATTCGTTATAAAACCAATGGAGGAATGTCCCTACTTGGGCCTCGAGCCCTCGTTTGTGTTTTCCACCAGAAGTTTGCCCGATTGACTTGCTACAACATCGACAGAAATCTACAGGATCTGAACCGATTATTGGATTACTTTTAACCAGCCTGGCAGACCCCTTTACCAAGCACAATGACAAGCCACTTCAACGAGAGCTGCCAGCTGGATCTGGCCCGGCTGGACGTTGTCGCAGTACGCACCCGCGATTCCCGTCGCTTCAATGGGCCCAAGGCATGCGAGTGTCGCCAGGCCATGTCATATTTTCTTCGCCAAGATGACAGTGGTCTTTTGACAGATGAAGTTGACGACGCCAAATTTTTCAGTTGGTTGAAGGCAGAAGCGGGCTTCTACTCAATACACGATGCCTTGGCCTTTCAGACACGTCGAGGCTCGCTAGATATGACTGGTATCTGCAGCCCCATCGATCTTTTTGCCATCGTGGACAATATACAACGTGACGAGGCTTCAAGGCCTACTGATGGCAAAACCATCTTCTTCCTCATCTACGAGGTTGCAACAGCGAAGATGCCTCGCCCCGACGGTTGTACCCCTGAGGAGGCTGTTCTTGACTTGATGGATGAGGAAATTGATTCAAATATTTGTCGCGGTATGTCACCACATAACCGCGTCGAGGAAACCCTAGCCTGCTCTTCCGAGGCACGAAAATCACTTTTTCAAACTCCTTTGTCACGATGTTCATCCTCTACGTCAGTATCATCAGAATGCGTCACTTCCGCCACTTCTGCCTCGTCCAAGACAATGTCAGCTAGTAGCTCACCATCCAAGGCGACTCCGAGACATCCATCAGTAGTGCGTGAGGGTAAAAGATCACATAACCCATCTGCCCCAGGAAAGGCAGGCATTTCGGCTCGTCTGAGCCAGCCGACAGCAAGCAGCAGCGCCAAATCGAATGTTCCAAGCGGCCGCGTACTTAACCTCAAATCCAGGACCAAGCTCATGGCTGTTAGCGCTCCCAATGTGGTAGCTACGCCACGCCCAGCAGACAGGATAGAGGTCGACGCGGAGTATTCTGCCATGGACGAAACTAATATTGATGCGACCCTCGGCAGCTACAACAACGATGGAAGCGATGATGCGTGGCAGCAATGCTTGGATCTATTTTGCATCGATCCGGTTGAATATGCAAACCGCGAGGCCCGCGATATGCAGGCCTCCAAGACTGGCCATCTGCCTGTTAAGAAGATGCATGGGTTCAGAGGAGGACTGTTTGACTACCAAATGTCAGCAGTATTCCATATGCTGTGCCTGCTGCGCAAGGGCGTGCGCGGTGGCTTCCTCGCCGATGAGATGGGACTTGGAAAGAGCATTGAGATGCTGGGCATTCAGTCAGTACTGTTTTCCCTGAGGAGCATGGCCGAAGATATTCATGTGAACCGCGGCAAGCACTCTTTCTCCGGACCTGCATGCAAAGCAGAGGGGCGGTACATGATCCGGTGTCCTTGCTATCACTCCCTCTCGAAAGATCTGGCTGGCATGATTTCCGATGGGCCGACCGTCATTATCGCACCAGCTAGCACTAGCGAGCAGATTTTCCAGATGACCAAGCAGAGGCTCGACCCCAAGGTATTTGAGGTCCGTCTAGTTGGCGCTTCTATTGGAGCCGATGGCGCTCTGTCGGCCACCGACATGCGTGCGCTGGCTTGGAAGTCCGTCAAGAATCCAGTCGTCGGCGAGCCCGACTTTCGCGGCGGCCTCTTTAGCCAGAACAAGTTTGTCGTTGTATGCCCAGACTCCAAAACCAAGGAACTGCACAAGTTTATGCCAGGTGCCGTATATATGGACGAGTTCCATCAATACACGCAGGCTGGTAGGCCTGTCGATCGCTGGCTGAAGGCGGTTCAGGGTTGGGCAGCTCCCGAAGGTGGACCTCCCCCCTTCTATTTCGTCGGCGGGACGCCCATCGAAAACTCGCCAGCCGATCTTCGACCCCAGCTGGAACGACTTGAACAGCCTTCGTGGACTGAAGGTCGAATGAAGGTAGCGACGGTGAGTGCCCTGGATTCTGATATCACGCGTTACAACGAACTACAACAGATGCAGAAAGACGGGCTTTGCATCTTTCCCCGCGATATACGCAACTACCACGTTCAGCTCAACGAAATCCTCCGCCAGGTTATGGTACGCCGCTTGGCGACCGACTCGTTCCGCGGCCGCATTCTCGCTCTGAAGCCAATGCGCGTCAACATTCATCAAGTTCCGGTGTTACGTGGCGCTCAAGAACTTCTCGCGGCATGTTCTAGTGCAACTCGCTCACTAGTAATCAAACAGACTGGCAGTGAGGAGGAGCAGTTCATAAGTCAACATTTGGACAGCGACTCAGGGGAGGAGGTGCTGGAAAAGCTAAGATTGGCCAGTTTCTTCCCCCAAACGGTCAAGACTTTCAAGGGCAACGCTGCTTGTTCCTTCTTGGAGAAGGACATTGCCAAGTATATGCAAGCCTGCAAAGGAGGCATCGAAAAGTCAAAGTACTGGGATAGAGTCGAAGAGTTTACTGCCAACAGCGCCAAATTGGACACGCTAAAGAAACTGATCCATACAATGCTCGAGGACAAGACGCAGATACCGAACGAGCACTTTCGGGCCAAGAAAATGTGCATCATTACCCCTACTGAAGGCGAGGCGTTGCTTATCTTTGCGCACCTGCGAAAGACGCGAGATTCCTGGATGACGAGTGTCAAACCCAAGCCCCTCTGGTTGCACAGCGGCATGCGCAGCAGGGAGGCCGCCGAGGTAGTCCGCGCATTTAAACAGAAGGGTAACGCGACATCCAACATAATGGTGGCGCCTCTCGCGCGCGCCGGTACAGGGCTTGACCTACCGCAAGCCAACTATCTCGTCTTGACGGGGCTGGGCTGGCACAAGCGCGACAACAAGCAGGCTTTTTACCGCATCCACCGCGCAGGCCAGACACTGGAGACTCACCTACACCTCATCGTCAGCCGTGGCAACCCGGCCGAACGGCGCATCTGGGCACGCCATTCTGGGGGCCAGATATCTAGAGAGACAGCCTGGGAGGTTTTCGCCGAAAATGATACGATCCCCCAAGATGAGCTGCCGGATGCCGTGAGGGATGCAGTGGGTAACGTGATCTCTGAGAACTCTACCCAGTTTATTTGAGGCGATGGAAGCTGTTGTAAGAAGATGCAAGGTAAACAATGCAAATTATCATATATTTGAACTTGTATGCTAACTCGCAGACTTGGCTCCAGGTGATTTATTATATCGTAACATTTTGACAAATTTTAACATAATTCATCCTTGAGATAGGAGCTGCCGGTATTGTATGATAGTCTCGGTATCGGTATAAACAAAGGCACACCTTTGCCCGACTGCAGCAAAGGTCCTTGCGCAAGGTAAGCAACGCAGTCTTTGGTAGGCGGGGAGGCGGCATAGATATCAGATGAAACTTGTTTTGAGCGCTTGGCCGTTGTTGCTCTTCTTTAAGCATTTCCAATCGGCCCTTCTCATTATCAGCCTAACTTCGTCTCGTTAACGGCAAAAAGGCAATTGGCAGCACGGTGCGGGGAAGAGAAGGGGGAATGATCAAGCAGGCACATATTTCACCTGATAAATATCAAAGGTTAAGATTTAGACTAGAATTAAAACCGGGTGATTTTTGGTACCTGACTATGTTGGCCATTCCCACGTTGCCACCCGGGGTGCCTCGTTGCCTTGTAGGTATCATTTCAAAAGCAGTAAATCACATGCAACCAATCAAAAAGAAGGCACCCCTATAGCACATGAAGGCTGAGTGCAAGGTTCCCCTCGTTTGCTCCAGAAAAGTCCGCAATCGAGATGTTGTGACTCGATTCCTTCTTGTGCTCTTTATTCTTCGTTACACCCCCGCCCCCCCAAAAATACTTTGGCTTTCTAACCTTGGCACAGTCAAGGCTAGGCTTCCACGGCGCCGTTGTTCCCCTGAACCGGGGCGGGAGTCTTCTCATTGGCCTGGCCGGGCTCGCGGGTCTCGAAGCCCAGCGAGGCAAAGTCGGTGTTGCGGTGGCCGAGGAGCAGGACGAATCCGACGGCGGGCCTGCTGAAGATGTCGAGGATTCCGTAGAAGATGGCCTCGGAGTCGAGGTGGATGACGTTGCCGCCCTCACTCAGACCCCAGGAGATGGGGTAGAAGAACCAGCAGACGACGACGAGCAGCGAGGCCGTCAGGTAGGTGCTGCCGACGGAGCCGCCGACGGCCGAGGCGTACTTGCGGCCGGGCATGAGGAGCTGGTAGAAGACGAACAATTCGGCCATTATTGCGAAGGTGAACTGTTTTTTTGGTAGGGGTTTTGTTTCAGTCTGAGTGTACTTTTATGTTCTCGATAAAAAGAGCATATCAAAAGTATCGTGCTGCTACTTACGTATCCCCACTTATAAGTGGTTTGCGTCAAGGCACCAATCAACAAGCACACGTTGAAGATCTCTGCCGCCATCATGGTGGTCAAGGTCGTGGACAGGGGCACGCCCGAGGACATCATCAGGGCCAAGATGACCAGCGGCAGAGACACGGCCCAGTCGACGTAGCGGGCGTAAAAGATCTCGCGCGTGCCGGCGGCAAAGGTGTAAGAGCTGTCCGGGCGCGTAAACTCGGCCTGGATGGGCACCTGTCCCAGGCCCGAGGCCATGCTGAAGTAGCCTATGGCGCCCACGAAGCAGAACAGGGCCGAGGTTTGGTGGAAGATGCGGTGGGAGAGCGGCTTCTTGACGGCAGCCCCGGTGAACAACAAAGCAGAAACCGCCATGACGGCCGTCACGGTAAAATACCAGTCGCTGCCATGGTTCGTAAGGGCAGTGTTGGCTTGGGACCCGACGGCGGAGTTGATTGCAAGGGCTTGGTTGCCGGACATCTTGTTTGTTTGGGATTTTGATATGAAAATACACAGACTGTTAATATGGGGAGTAAACTGGAGCTAGAAAATGTGTGTGATCTTGACCTTGTCGTCTCGTCTTTCTCGATGTTAGCAGAAAGAGAAGAGAGGCCTTTCATCCAACCACTATTTGAGCCGGTGAAGTTGGACAGAAACACCAGCTCGAGACTGCTGGAGAAAGGGGGCGGCAAAGAGCATTTATTTCCACACAGACGACAAGGCAGCATCGGGCCATGGCCGTCCCGATCATTGTTACCACGTTACAAGTCATACAATTTGGAAGATCTGGACTGGACTGGACTGGCTAAGATTCACCCATGATCGCAATTGGAAAAAGTCCTTCCAGATTCCATGAGTTCCGACCATGCCGAGACAACAGACGTTTTGTTCCCCTTGCTGGTTTCCTTCCCTTTGATCTTTGACAAATCTTGGGGAGACTCGGCAGGCAGGGTTTCTAAGGCGGAAAATCCAGGAGTTGATGAGATGAGGTGAAGTATGACCCTGTATTGGCACCTGAGCAATCTTGAGTTTGGGATTACTGCGGGATTTGGCGAGGCACACGTGTTGAAAAACTTGAACGCAATGCATAATTACCTATAAGGGTAGGGTAGTATTGAACTGGATAGTTTTGAGCTGGCACAATGGAAGGACGTCGAACTATATCCAGTGTAGGGATTGATATCGTGTCAAGGCAAGTTTTCGGCAGCTTCGGATATAATCTCCTCATCAAAGTCATACGACTTGAACACCCAGAGCCGTCAGTCGATTACCGTCAGATAGTGGCGGGATTTTGTTGCTCACTCAATACCAACATTCGAGAGGCTTCCAAACCCATATAGGCAGGCATCGGGGTATACTACGTAGTAGTAGATGCGGGGGAGGTTTGCAAGGAAGCTTTTGCGCCGAGTTGCGAAAACATATAGCTCATACACACCTACACACCTTGACATATCCACTAATTCCCGTCTCAGTAACCAGGTTCGCAAGTCCCCGATGGGATGATGGTGGGGTTGGGTAAATATGCATGTCGTGTGCAACAAGAAAACAAGCATTTGGACTTGATTCGCCAAGCTTTTTCTTTTGTGCAAGACGGGCCGATGGATGATGCTATTCCCCCTCTTTTTAACCAAAAAAAGGAAAAAAACTGAAAAAAAGCATCTTGTAGCTTGTTGAATCGCATCCGCTTCTTGATCAAGCTTGGGAACAATCCGTCATGGTCGAGATCTATTTCTTCTACCAATTGGGCATAGCAGCGGCGCCCAGACCTGAAGCCCGTACACGTAGTTCATCTCAAAACTTACTGGTTGGTTTCACAACATCGGGCAAAGCAGCCCCCTCTTCGCCGAGAAAAGTGCACGGTTGGGACTGATGCTCTGGAAAATAACGGGCACTGCGCCGCTTCACTATACCTCCTGAATTGAATTTCCATATTCCAGCTCTATACACGTGTTTGTACACTGAGATGTATCCCAATTTTTTTGCGCTCTTATACAAAACAGATATAAAAAAAAAAAGAAAAGAAAAAGAAAAAGGGCATAAAACAGCCTAGATAACCATTTACATGGGGGGTAAAGTGAGGTAAAAGAAGGGTGGGAATGGTCAGAAAGACCTCAATCGAGACAAAACAAAGAGTGATAATGGTGACTGTGACGAACCGATCTGTTGTTGTTTTTCGCTCCAACAGAACAAAAAAAGAAAAAGTAACTCAACCACCCACCGCCATCGCAGCCTCACCCAGCTTCCTAATCTCTTCGGCCAACGTCACGGAGCTGATGTACTTGCGTCTGTTCCTCCTGCTGACGCCCTCGTGCTCCTGGTTCCACTCCAAAACCTCCTGGATCATGCCGTCCATGCTCGTCGTCAACCCTGTGTACCCGATGCCGCCCTCGCTCACGGGCTTGGTAGCGTCGCCCTGATGGTTGGCTACGAGATGCGTCGTGATGGTGAAGAGCGGCGGCTTGAGGTGCTTTATGTCGTTGTTCAGGGGTGGGATGATGCGCTTGAAACGAGGATAGCGATACGGCAGCAGCGCGTACCACTCGATGGCGTGGGCGACCATCAGGATCAGCACGGGGCAGAGGATACGCACGGTCCGGAACATGGTGATGCTCAGGGTCGACATCATTGACCATAGGGTTCTATTCGTGATGGGCGGGTTGGGATCTGTGACCGTGAAGGGTCTTCCGGCTTGGGGACGCGAGGCCGATTCGACCGGGTCTAGAGCCGCCTCCATGTTGAGGTGGGCGACGGCGCAGTTGATGGCGTGTATGTATGATTGAGCGATTTGAGGGGTCCACCTATGTGAACATGGTGTGAGCATGGGAGGACGAATACATGCCAAGTGAGCAAGCAAACCTGGGCCGAGCGAAGTCGGGGGGGTACATGAGAAGGAACTCACGATGGGAATAGTCCCATGGCTAGTGGACTGCCGATGATGTTATCGGTTGGGTTTCCATAGATTCCATTAGCGGGACGGATACCTAGAAGTTTGTATTTATTTTGTTTGTTTAGAACCATGTATCTCATCATCATCAAACGCAAGGCTGCCACATTCATTAGCCAGTATGTAAGGGGGGTTCAGTGCTTGCTTACATCCTGTCCGCATCTTGTCCGAGTTGGCACCACACACTATTCGCTCGGCAAAGGCTTTGCTCGCAGGGTAGTTTCCGAAGTACTCGTGGTGCGGCCGTAATGGCTTCCAAAAGTCGCTCTCGTCCAGCACCTGAGCATGATACCGAGGCCCCTTGGTGAGGAGCTCCCATGGCGATATCCAAAACTCGACAGGCCTTATGCTGACTGACCCTGAAGACGTGGCGATAAACACGTCGGCACCAGCGGCCTGGGCTTCCTCCACCAATATGCGGGTTCCCTGGATGTTGACCTTCTGGCATAGGCCAAAGACCAGCTCGGATCGGTCTGACGGTACTATGACGGCGGCGGTGTGGAGAACTGTAAGGGGCAGATGCTTAACAGAAGGGTGCCAGGGCCGCGCGAAGGCCTCGGCGACGGCAGCCTTGGACGAGATGTCGGTCTTGACAAAGTCCACCTCTGCGGCAGAGCCGACCACCATGTCGTTACGGTGCGGCTTTTGAAAGTCGACGATGCGAATGCTCTCGGGGGGTTGGCCACGGGCAAGCAACAAAAGCACGAGGTAACCCCCAACTAAACCGGAGCCGCCCGTGATGATATAGCGCCTCTGCAGTTGCGGGGGAAGTTTGTGGGTGATGGAACTGATGGTCATTGGCTTCTCCTTGATCGCCTCGTACCTCTCCTTGACCTGAGCTTTAGTCCAGTGCTTCTGAGTAATCTTTTTAACGTGTGCTGGGGTTCCGCACATGGCCCAGTTGAGAATGGAGAGATATACGAGGCCCAAAAAGAGGAAAAAGAGAACGCTGGCCACGAAGACGATGCGTATGCAGTCTATCATTGGTGGCAACTCCATCTTTGCGGCTGTTTCTGTGTTCTTTTTTTTTGTTGTTGCTTTTATCTTGATATGATCATGTGCAGGTAGGTAGGTAGGTGTATGAAGTTCAAGATGTTGAAAAGAAACTTCCAACGGCCAGAGCCTGTCGTGATTCTGATGGGGAAAATCCTCGGTGAAGAAACTGGGAGTGGGAAAGGCGCATGTAAGATATGTATGTTTTGCATGTAGCGGTAGGTATGCAATGTGACTCGGCAGGTAGGCAGAGGCATGTGCAGTTCAAAAACCCCTGCCCATAGTGGGTATGCCAATCGGTAGAATGCAGCCAAAGTTTTGAGTGGCAGCTAGAAAGCCTAGATAGGTAGGTATATCGTTGTGTTCTTCCCAAGGATCAGGTCGGGGTGAGGCAGAATCGCCCAAAATAAAACAGGCACACTGGGTGGGGGGGAATTGTTTTATTGGGCTGAGTAGAGATCGGACGTCGGCATAGAGTGTTTGGAAAACCTGCTTCAACGGGCAGGTTAGCATGGCGACTATAGTACCACGTAAAAATGAATCAACTACCTAACAACCGACAAACACCATGTCAGCAGTACCAAAACAAATGGCGTGGCATGGAGTATCCTTGTTCACTACCAAACCTCTACATAATCACCTCCACGGAAACCCAGCATCGTTCTTTTTTTGCTTGCGCGGAACCTTGGGATTAACTAAGGTAGGTACCTAGGTAGGTTAAGGTATGTAGGTACTTACCTCTGCAGGCAATAGAAAGTACCTACCTAACTCAAGCAGAAAAAGAAAGCATGGTTAAGTTCGGCCTTCTCGATTTCTATACATAGTATGCGCCTTCCCAGCGCAAATTTAGTGCCTTGGCGAGCAAAGCATCTCATTGTCTCGCTCGGTTCACGAGAGAACCGAAATCCATAGACCGGCCGCGAAAAGAAATCAAATAAAAAAAATAAAAAAAGAAGTGAGAGGACGAGACGGGCCTGAAGAATTTGTTAGAGAAGGAATAAGAGGCGGGGAGAACGAGAAAAAGAAAAAGAAAAAAAAACCCCTCGGCTATCGCAAAGCAAGGCCACCTGAGATGTTGGATCGGTTCTGCCGTTCTTTGCTGCAACAGAAGGAAACACCATGCAGCTCCGACACAGATGACAGAGTCCAACCGCAAAAACCTGAGTGCTGAGTTGACTCTTCTTCTAGTCAACGGGCATTATGATCGTTCCAGAAAACCTTAATCCCGACGCAGCCGCCGAGGCAAGCATTCGTCTGTACTGTAGGGCTGCCTATGGTCATGATTGGTCGGCCAACCGTTGAACTTGAACCTGATCTACTCCACGCACACTATTTAATTTTCCATGCTATGCGCAAGCGTAGTACACGGGGTATGGTACATAGGTACAGC
>JAVHJQ010002284.1:0-21879 GCA_031306095.1 Pyricularia sp. CD86 | reverse complement strand
TTAAAAAAAAAAAAAAAAAAAAACATCATAGTAATGATCATACCCACAACATAGATTTATACGGTATCAAAAGTATCTTGTGTTGCTGTGATATGGATGGATGGGGCTTGGTAGTAACTTTGTACCATACATACATACATAAATACATACATGGGAATTATAAGCTTTGGGGGAGATCGGCCTTCCCACTACCTAAATTTAATCGACTGCTGCCATGGCCTGATGAGCAACAATCAATAAAGTGACGCAACCCAGACTACTCTAAACTTCTTTAACGCCAACGGCTTGTTAGCTTTTGACAACGCACAGCAACGATTGCGTCAACGTTTTTGCTTTTTTTCTTCTTCTTTTTTTTGACAGCCTCCACGTGATGATTAACCGCGACTGCCACCTCTTTAATTGACGTGCTGCCAGTAGCATCATGATATTATAAAAATAGCATTCCCGGGCAGTGAGTGAGTAGATAATGTTGGGTGTGTTGCGGTTGATTGACAGGACGAAATCTACAGTAAATGAATGTACTCAAAAAATATATCGATCGCTTGCTTCGCCACGCGCCGCTAATAGACAAGAAAAGGACCAGAAAAAAAAAGGAATTTCATGGTCTCTCTCATCCAAAAAAAAAGATTTAAAAATTCAATCGCTCAGTTAAAAGGCGTCACCTCCTCCATGTAAAGGTCGTATATCCCGTTGCCACAATACTTGTCCTTGTATATCCACATGGACTTTTCTTGTCTCGACTTGGCCGAATTCTTTCCAATCGTACTGCCGTCACTACTGAAACCCGTCGATTGCTTCTGGAGACCCGCCTCTGTGTAGTGGACGGCGGCCTTGACCATGGACTTGAGCACCTGGGCCTCGACAACGGGCGACTGTTGCGGAATCACGATCTTGTGGGCAAGTAACACGCCGGCTGTTTCCGTCATGCATGGTTAGGATAGAATAAAAAAAAACAATAATCCAAAATAAAAGCCTTCGAAGGGGGGGAGACTACTTACTCAAACCAAGCACAAGCAAACCGGTTGCTGTGGCAATCAGGATCATATGGATGATGGGCCAGTGCTCCATCTTGAGTTTGTTCCCAATCTCGGGCATCATCCCCGATATGATGATTTCATCGTTGTTCTCGGCAGCGATGGCAATGACTCCGGTGGCGAACCTCGAAATAGTGGCAGCCAAGGAATTGACCTCGCCGCCGAATGGTGTACCGTATAGGTTCTCTGAAGGGTAAACCTGTGACTGGACCACCACCTCGGTCTCCTTGCTCTGGGCGCCCGAAGGTGCATCAGCAGACACCGAGGCGAACCCCTGCAGGGAGATACCTGCAGCAGCCATCCTAGCCAGCTCATCACCCACCATCTCCTCGGACCGGGTGGCACCCTCGACATCGCCCACGGAAACAGTACAGTTATACCACCACGCATCCGGGAACGCCGCTTCAAACATTGTGACTATTGCGCACCGCGGCCCGCATTCCACCCGGCTGTCGAACATATAAGTGTTTTGATCGAGACCGCCTCGGACCGGCAGGTTGACAATCGCCTTTTGGTTGTCGGGTAGTTGGATGGTTATGTTTGACTGGGTGCCGTTGCCGTTTTCAATGACGGGGAACGCGCGGCATTGGGTGTTGACCTCGATGGATCGATCCGTGACGGCCGTGACGGGCAACCGATCGTTGTTGTTGATGGTGTTGGGGTTGGCCTCGTGGAAAACGTACGAGCAGTTCGATTGTTCCATGTTCGGGTCGCAAAAGTAAAGTGGCTGTGGGTGGTTTACATCAATATTCACTTTCTGAATACTTCCTCGACCAAGGCACTCACATTGTCAGCATAGTAAAGATCCCCCCGCTCGGGCTTTTTTTCAGGCCCTGCGACGGTGAACACTTGTGCAAAGACGCCAAAGCTGTTGGCAGTGTACTGCCGAGCCTTTTTCAGGACCGCAGGCGAGGTCGAGTCCGACGAAGTCGTGGTTGAGATGACAGTCATGTTGCGAAGCAAGACGTCCCCGGAGACCAATAGAGCCTTGTCCTCTGCGTTCTCCATCGAAAAGCAAAGCCCGATCGAGGCGAGTGCCACCTGAGCAGCCAGTGCGATGAATAGCCAGAGTGATGCGACGGCCAAGACTCCCATCCGCTTGGAGCTCATGATCAGCTTCGCGATGCGCGTCAGGCTGTGGGCGTGCAAAATAGCTTCGACCTTGCCGTGTGAAAAGGAGCGTCGGCTCAGGATAAACCACCGCAGGTCGCCGACGATCCTGTTCATGAAGCTAACCACCATCAGGGCGAGTCCGATGGAGAAGCCGGTGATGAGGGCGTTGAACACTCGCTTCCTCCTCTTGCTGAGTACCGGCTCGCTGGAAAAGGTATATAGAACGGCATAGATTCCTGCAATGAGTATTAGCACGATGAGCCACCGGAGCAGCATGCTTGCCACGGCCTTTTTCAGTGACGGCCTTTTCGCCGGAAATCCCTTGAATCCATCCGGTGGCTCCGGGCTGCTGGTATCTCTCGACGACTGTTGTCCATGCTCGATATGACGTGATCTTTGCTGGTGGTTGCTGTCCCAGTTGCCCTGCGGTCCGTCGCCTCCATCTTCACCTCTCCTCATGTATGCCTCGGCCAATTTTGATGGTTTCGCCGTGTCTTCCAACATGATGTAGGGCTTAGTTTTGTCATTTTTGAACAGTTGATGATCCATTGCCGCTGCCAGCACGGGTGCTGCAAAATGCAGCGCAAAAGAAAAAGGGGGTACAAGTCCTCCTAAAACGGGATGTCAGTCGTCCGGTTTTAGAGATGAACTAAACCAAATGGCTTGTTCTGGAATATAATGGACCTGGATGCACCCAACCCTAACAGGAATTATAGGTAAGAGTGATGCAATTATTTTGGAGCTTGCGTCCGTTTCCCCAGCTGAACTACTTATTGCAAGACGTCCAGGGGAAAAAGAAAGTTCCTTTTGACGGGTGCGCATTGAATGGCAGCGGACAACATGTCCAGTCGATTATTCTCGGCAGGTCAAGCAACTGCCTAGCTGACTCGTCCTGGTCCTTTCCCAGACATACAGCATGTAAGGTAGAGAGCACCTAGTCCTAGCAATCCATGCGGGCATGATAGAGGGCTCACATGCATCCCACACAGCTTGTCAAACAACTGACCAGGATATGCGAGCGGGTCGATCCGGTAACGCGGGGCCCGAAGACGTCCCAAAATAGTATAGCAGAAGAGCCACAACCGGTTCTGTCGCAACGCCTCGTTGGCGGGATCGGTGAGGCCGCTCAATTCTTGTCAGGAACAAAACCTTCATTGTCACCCTACTCACAGATAACGTGCTGTGTGCAATCACAACTTTAAAAAAGCATAATTGCAACAATTACCAAGCCAGCCTCCTCGGATTCCGAACGCGCGTCAGGTCCACAAGAGAAGCCACCACCAACAAAACAGTAATCTCCTGGGATCAAATTCCATGAGCCACAACAGCCTCAATATCAGAGCTATATGTGCGATGGACGTTGCCCAGTTGCCGGCAGTTCCGGCTGTTATACCTAATGGATTAAAATAAAGTATTTATCGTCATCCCTATATAAGGTTAGAGTCAGAAAATAGTTATTCCTTCTGCTATTCGTAGATGAAGGCGAATTAGTAGTGAAACAAAAGAATTTCCCGCAGTCGTATAAATGGAGTAGACAAGATGCGGACTTCTACAGCTGGCCATACCTTTATTAGCTTTTGAACAAAGCATGGGGTTGTCAATCCTGGATTTTCTTGGACAATTCAGGGTTCTGCCTTGTCATACAGCAATGCTCGTCCGGGGGAAGACTCTTCCATATTTGTTAAGAATATTATGCATTATGCTTCTAGAGGGTACATGCTGGCATATGCCCGGAAAGAACATACCAGTCTCTTCAGTTGTGTTAGCAGATCACACTCGGTGACGCTGATCTGTTTCAAGTTAGTGACTTTGTAGGACTGTGATGACTCTGCAATTGGGTGACATAATCATCTCCACTGCTGGCAGAAACACAGATCGTCAGTAGTAGCAAGGACATGTTGAAGTAAACAAGCTTTGTGAAGAGTGTAGGCCCCGGTAAGCTTTCATACAGCAACAAGTCTAATAATTCTGTTTCGAAAATAACCTCGAATAGGGTTGCCAGCTTCATCAACAGGTTGCACATTGGGAGCGTATATGGCTACTAGGAATATTGTGAATGAATAGTATGCACTACCGAGTACATACTACAATGTCTTTGCCGTAGCTCTGCATAACGAGACTTCTTTCTTTTGGAAAGGTAGGAGCAATCAGCCAAGAATTTGGCGTTAATAGTCAGAAAAAGTCCTAGTCCTAAGACATGGCCAAGACTGACTGAACTGCCAGTTCAAAAATCGGCATGTTAGCATGACTCTCCACTGTTGTCAAGTTTCTGAACGGGCCGGCAGACATTTGCACAAGGCTGGTGCAAATCCCGAATTCCGGCTTAGGGGTTGTATTTGTTGAACACAATGCAATATCATATATACATTGTATATCCGTGGGTGGCACTAACGTCATTCTCTTCTCAACAAAATGTCGAACGGCGTACCTACCAACTGTTCTTGCCCTCCTTGACCAGACAAATGGATAAGACTTGGGAAGCAGGCCAGTAGGCCGAGTAGTTCTCATTAAAAAGGAAATTAATTTAAACACTCACACACAGATGATCATGTTCCGGGTCTGCGGTGGTTTCCCTTTTTTTATTTTTTGCAGTGTCATCTTAACATCTCCGTCAAGAACGTGCATATAGCTAGCCGCCCTGACCGTCTCACTGGGTTTTCCCTTTGACGGCCGGCATGTCATCTCCAAGCCAGCCCAAAAGATAAGCCAGTTTGATAGAAAAAGTTACTATGGGGCCAAACATGTGTCTAAAAAGGATGCATGGAGCATCCAGGTAGTCAGTTGTTTGGGTTCTCCTGCTGCAGTAAACGAGAAAAGAAGAAGAAAAAATGGTGGTTATTGTACGTACCCTTTCATTTCTGTGGTCCAGTTGGCAACCTCGATTGCAGCAGGGCCAGCCGAACTCAAGACGGCAGCCACTGCACCCCAGTGAGGAATATCAAAGACCATCAGGGCTAGTACAACGAGATGGGCGGTGCGGGGCTTCTCGCATGTGAACATGACGACGGCAACTAGAGTACTGACAAGCAGCATCATGAAGCCCATGTTCAAGCTGGTGAGCTTTTCTGTAGGTAGGTAATCTACATCGGATGAAGGCAGGTCTCCAAAGAGTGCAGCCGTGTAGTGACCAGGGTTGATGATGTGTGACAAGCCACCGTAGCAAAGGAGTAATGGCTCAACGTAGCAAAAATAGATGCGCGGGAAGGGGGCCATGAAGGATGCCATGGTGATTTTATCACAGAATATTTCTTTTTTTTTGTTTCTTTTCTTGTATTGGAGGGGGATTTTTGTGGTGGTGGTAAAACCTATCCTAGATACCTTCCATTCCTTGCTGAAGGTACCTACCTTCTTTGCCCATAGACATTGTCGAAATTGAGAGCGCGTTCCCTCCCACGTGACAGTGGAGGGAGTTGACGCATGGTGGGCAAGTGGGGTGGGTATGCATACAGACAGACTCTGGGGAAAGCGCCATGTCCGCCATTTAGAATGGGACCTCGGCAGAAGTTGTACCCATCGTCCCGCGGAGTGCCGCGCGCGCGCGCTTCATTCGCCGTATACCCCCAACCTCCACTACCATCCCAAGTCAACCAACCTAGCTCAGAAGTCCATTGATAGATTCAAAGTCCCAACATTCACCATCATTTTCAATTCTTTGACCCGACGAAAATACTACTTAGGTGTGCACCGGTACACTACGATTGTCTTATTTCCTTCGGTCGGATCATTCTGCTACGCCGTACCGACCTTAGGGACCTACCCTCACTACTTTACGCAAACAAAAAACCTTAACGCGGCTCGTCAACACCAAGACCAGCCGCAGCGGCCATGGCTACGATGCCATCGGCGCCTGTCACTGCGGCTGCTGCCGCTTCGCGCTCCAAGCCGGCTGCCGCTCCTGCTAAACCCATATCCGCAGTGCGCCAGGTTCTGTCGCTGCCACCCCGCCTCTTGCACATGTATGACGACTTTATCATCAAGAATGCAAGCCAGGTGTCACAAATCGAAAGCGCATTGCGCTCATTGACATACGTTATCCCCGGTATGTATTTCACTTGCGCCTGTGTCTGTGACTGTTTTGTCATCAATGGCTAGCTAACCTGCGTCCCGCGTATCCCTGACAGGTCGCTTCCGCGATGCTGAGATCGCATCGGAGTCTCTTCACTCGGGCGTCGGTCTTCTCTCCCTATATCACGATCTCGTCCTACAGCAACGGGCCGCATCACCCTCGTCTCCCATAACTCAACAACAGCCAACTTCCGCCCGGCCGGCACATACGCGCTACACGACCTTCTGGTTTCAAAAGTCCCCAATATACCGCCGCGTCGCCCTCGCGCTGCAGGTGGTGCAATACACGCAGCTCCTGCTTGAGATGGCCGCTAAACGCCGTGGCGACGAGCGTTTGCGCTGGCGGGTAGTCGTCCTCGTCGAGGCCTTCAAGGCTTTTTGCAAACTCATCCTGCTCCGCATCACCCGCGGGCGACCGCTCCTCTCCCCGCCCGTTCCGGAGCGACAGGTTCTACCAGAAGAAAAACAAGACGACCTAGATGGTGTCCCACCGGAATTAGGAGACGAGCAAGGCGGTGGTCAACATGAGAACGGCGTGTTGGTCAATGGAAACGGCAACGGTGCTGCCAAGACTAACGGTCACACCCACACCAACGGCAAAACGATAGCAAACCCATCATCCCCGCAAAAGGAATGGTTCATGCCACGGACGCAGGCTACCCTCCCCTCGCTCCCTTCAAATTCGGACATTGGCTCCTACCTTCTCTCGCGCGTCCTGACCGCCGACGACATCAAGCCCGCCCCGAAGCTGCTCCGCCCACTATCCGGAGCCGCCCGCGCGGCCGAGGTTCTTCACATCCTTGCCCCGCTCGTTTACGCCCTGACCCTAGCACACTTCTCCCTGCGCGCAGCCGAGAAGGGCGCCTCGGGCAAGAAGAAGAGTGGTGCCGCAACCTGGACGCCCTGGCTGCTCGGTGTCGCTCTGTCCCTGGCCGCGCGGCAGCTGCGCGACAGGAGCTTTGGCGCCTCAGCCCTGGAGCGAGAGGAGTGGGACCGCCGTGGTTGGGGCATCGGGTGGTGGGCCATGCGCGGTGCCGCATACGAGCACGTCGTCAAGGGCATGGTCGAGGGTGTCAGGAAGAGGATGCCGAGCTTCGTCGGCGGCGTGCTGGAGGACTACGAGTACCTGTGGGACAATTACTACTTTAGCACGGCCGATTAAGGTTGACTGCTACTGGCGGGGAGCTTCCAGAAAGGTACTCGATGGACAGTTGTGAGAATCCAGATGGAGGTATTCATGTATAACTTATCTGTTCTTGGCTGATGTCAAGATTTTGGGCTCGTGCTTGCCTTTGATTTTGCGATAATATAATTTTCATGAAAGTAGAATTAGGATCTTGACCAGCATTGTAAATATGTGTACAAAGCTTGAATGCTAGCGAACGTCTTTGGTAGCTATGATAGCGACCGACGAGACATGGGCCCAATTCATCCAAGGCTTTACACACATTTCTTTCCATGTCAACAGTTAAACGCTGAATCTAGACAAAATAATCGACAACAAAAGTGTGGCGATAGTAATCTGCCAACCAAGTATTTGCAAAAGGCATACCTATTTAGCAAGGTCAAACAAAGTAAGAAGGCAACTAAGTTGGCATTGTCAACAAGTTTGCTAATGTTTTATGGTAGTACATGACCATCTACTTCGTCCCCAACAAAAGAGTATGAAATAGCTAAGCCACACATTTGAAACAATCCCCCCAAGACGCCATGCAACCCCGGTTCCTGCCGTCCATATCCCAAAGAAATCCTTCCCCGTCAAAATCATAAGACAAATGAACAGAGGAATGGGTTTGACCAGCGCGGCAAGGACGGCTAAGCGGCAGGGTGTACTGTGGTTCGACCCATCGCCACTATAGACTACCTTGTTCGTTACCAGCCTCACTCTCCTCTCTATATCTCTTGCGGTGGTTAAGTCCAGATCGAGCTTGCTTCGATGAGGACATCTGATCCACAACGCTGCGATGAGGCCTCCTGATAGAGGTCTTCTTGGTGTCAGCACGGGCATTCATCGCTCGCTCCTCAACTCGAATGGCCCAGAGCAACGTCAACAGAACCCATTTGGATGGTGGCGAAGCATTTTTCCATAAGCCGGCCTCCTCTCCTCCGAGTCCCACGGGCGACGTTCGCGAGTCCATCGGTGACGTTCGGGCGATATCATGACCGTCCACACGACCTCCATTGACCCCATCGACAAGGCGTTGCTCCTCAGATTGCACCAACCGCAATGCCGCCAGCGTCGCATCCGATAGAGGACGCGCCAAGCTGGGGCTGCAGGTTAGGATCTTCCGGAGAAGACGAAGTCGTAGGGTCCTGGAGGCCGTGGGCAGACTCGATACCGGTCGAGACGCCATCGGCGAACTGTTAGCTGTCGGCTGCGGGGTGCGCGGTTGCGCCCTCGAGCCACTCGTTGTTGTTGAGGTACTCGTTGATGTCGAAGTCGAACGTGCCCGTCGGTTGGGAGAAGGCTGAGTCACTAGCCAGATAATAGTCTCCAGAATCTTCGGGGCTGGGGGTATCGAATACCCCACTTTCAAGGACATGGCTATCTGAAATAGCGGCCGCTGAAGCATCGAGAGAAGCGTCGCCGAGCACGCCGCCATCAGCGAGAGCTGCCACTGAACGGAACGCATCATCGAAGCCGGCATCTGGTTGAAGGATTGCGGGACCTTGGCTGACTGACACTGCAGGTCGGTGCACAACATCTCGGCAGGATGTTGTGTCAGGTCAGCCGAGGTCTTCGCTTCCTCGCCAGATGCAACGGTCTCGGTCTGCTGTTCAGGAGCAGGGCTTGAGCGGATCGAGGCAGGGTTGACGGTAGTTGGGACGTTGGTGGATCCAAAAATCTCCTCAAGGGAGTTGGCAGGGTCTGCCAATGTAGCCGAGACGGACGTGGCCGAAGAGGCGATGGCATCTTGGGACCGGAACAGCTCCGGTGTCAAGGTGAGGCCATCCGGCTTTTCACTGGGCGTGACAACACCAGCCTCACGACGCCTCAACTGAAGCTCTTGGTACATGGTTTGAGTGAGCTTCTGAAAGTGGAGTAGTTGCTGCTCGAGGGCGGCGTTGCGTTGCTCGAGAGCCTCTACTTCTTGGCGCTTACGTTCCCTAGAGGACTGAGCAGCACGTCGGTTGCGGAGAACCCGCTCGACACGACGCTGCTCCTTCTCATCTTCTGTCTTGGCACGTTTCCTGGAAGTGGCCAGCGTTAGCATACTTGCACCAAGGAGATACCGTCAAAGTTGGGTATCCATATGAACTTACCTTGGTGGTAGGTTGGTCTTTGGCTCAGGAAGAACTTGACCCCATGACTTTCGCTTTTTGGTCTTCTTTTCTGACCCCGGAGCCGGCGAGGAGGTCTCCTCAGGTGCTGGCGTTGATTCGGCGGCACGTAGAGCGGCTGATTCCGTCTTGAGGGCATCGAGCTCTATCGGGTCTTCTTGGGACACCGGTGGGCTTGCCAAATCCGAAGGGTTAAGTGAGAAGCTTTTGGCGTCACCGAATAGTGATGGGTACATGTCGCCTGGAGTCGACAGGAAGGACTCGGCCGGCGATGCTTCCATCTTGAGTTCTGGGGTTGCGCTCCAAGTGTTCATGTTGGACAGCTAGGACTGGAGGACTTTTTATTCGAGGCTTTATTTGGTGGTTGCGTATATGCGTGGTTCGAGATGTGCCTGCCTTTGTTCTCGGGACCTGTATCGGAAATAAATGGGGTGGATTCACGATACTTATTAAAAATTGCTGCACTGCATATGCCTCTTTGATTATGAGTGGGCTAATGACGAAGCATGTTCAGGTAGGCGACGTCAACCAAAAAGTGTTTAGGTGAGTCACTTTTGTTTATTGGTGGGGAAAATGGAGACGAAAGATTTATGCAACAAAGCGTTAAAAGAATAATGACAATTGAAAGAGTGACCCAGTGACAGTGAAGTGACTGTTGCCTAGTGTCTAAATGGAAAGAAAGGACACGCTGTTCTGACCAGAGAATTGGGGGTCTGGATGTCGAGCTGATGAGGCGGATCACAAGCACCTTTAATGGAAAGGTGTCCTCTTTGTTGCCTGAGGCAGAAGCTGGAGTCTGGGGGCCGGCGAAGGCTTGGGCCCCACCCGGAGCTGTGAGATTGGCGGCACAATTTACAGTAGCTGTAGCATCCCTCCAGGTGTACACAGTATGAGCCGGCGCCCAGCCATCGGTTCCCGCCGCGAGTTGCGGACCTGCAGAAGCCCAAACGGGGGCAGGGAGTCAGGGGCTTTGTTTATCTTCCTAACGTGGTAACCTTCCAATGACTCTATTTTTTCCGTCTAGAATAGCCTGGATCTCCTTGAGGGCAGATAGTAGCAAACCTTCCCTTGGCCAAGATGGATCGACGGGCGGCAAGTTCGGTACGGTATTTTTTTTTTTTTCTGTTTCTGTGGACATTCGAGAGACCACTTCCAAAAAGGGAGCCGAATCGGTTATTTGTGCTCTGCAATTAATTCTACCTAGTCCGAATAACTACCGTACGGCTACACATTCCGGTGTGGACTTGAGTTGCGTGGATTCCAGTTCCAATAATGATGGCTGTGTCTTGCTGACGGCAGAGTTGCGCCGCTACGGTACAGTACCGTTCAGCTGCTTGGACAAACTCGACTCGGTCGGCCATTGGCCAAGTAGGGGTATCCCCCCCTTTTTTTTCTCAGCAATCTGCTCGTGCAATACAGTGCTGCACCTTTGTGGATTCGTGTATTTCGATTTTACGCCGCCTCACGCCAAATGCCCCAATCAGAACGATTCCTGTTGCTAAATTTACTCGGTGTAAATCCGCCATACTGCGTACCGTCAGCTTTGTGCATTAGACTGTGTTGGCCATGTCAGCGTCCTGGTGGGTGCACAAAGGCTTTGATCTTCATGGTATGGGTAAGGTGGTTTATTGTATACTAGAATAGTCTAGTTCTAATCTAGGCAGCGAGTAGGCAGCAGGTAGGCAGCAGGTAGGCAGCAGGTAGGTAGCAGGCGGACAGAAAAGGGAAAGATTGGTGCTTTTCAGACGTACCATACCGGTAGTACGTAACGTACAGTACCTTTAGGTTTGTGTGGGGTACTTGCTGTACTGTATGTACCTACTCTGAGGATTCCAGAAAGTATCTTGGTCGTGTCATCGTATCATCCCTTCCCCACAGTCCATGGAAAGCAACACTTTGTGGCATGTCATGGCATTTCAGAATGAATCTCCGTCCAAGCCGTCTTGGATTTGGATTTACCACGCAGATTCGATCCGCATCTCTGCATTCCCGCAACTGCCTGTCTTGGAAGGAGATGGTTCGCCAAGGTACTATTGAGGGGTGCATGTTACGATTGACAGACAGACAGCCAAGGGGCCGAAGGAGAAGATCGCTTTCAATCTGGTACTAGTAATCTAATTGCCACCTCGACTTGGAAATGCCGTGTCACATACCAGAGTATTTTCGCAAAGCAAATCAGCCTGAGAGTACGGGGTAGCTACCCACCTCAGGTACACTACTACAGCTACCCACCTTACGTACACTACTACGAGTACACCTTTTTGAATGGTGGGGTTATATTCCCAATTCGTTTCTGCAAGATCCCAAAAGGCTGTGTACATGATCGCAATGGGTAATTATGGCACAGGAGCAAGGAGAATCCTATCCCGACGCCAAGGCTAGTCAAGGACCTCACGTTTCCCGTTCAGGAAACTCGGAGCTTAAGGGCTTTGTGGTCGGAAATCTGAATAAACCTCTCTCGATGTTACCCTCAATGCCAAAAAATTCGCATGCGTTGCCACCTGCTCGACTCGATCCGAAACCGACGGCATGGCAATGAGGCGACGAGTCGAGGGATGGTTGCAATGTCGCTTAATTAATCTTGACGATAATGTCGCAGGATACGGCGGTTGCAGCGTAACGACTTGGGTCATTCCTTTCCTTTGATGTCTTTTGATCTCCTTTCTCATCGGGAGAAAAACAAAAGAAGGAAAAAAGGAAAAATAAATAAAAATAAAAATAAAAACATAACAGTAACTGATGCACAATCTGACAAGTGCGTGCACAACTGAACTAATCCTGTCAGCCCTAGCTAGTCTACAAAGTAATAATGCCCGACCATCGGTGACATGACGCGAGGATTTGACAGTACTCTGCTTTGTACGATCGTACCAATAAATTCCCAAGATTCGTATACTATTGTGAGTAATTACTACAAAAATGATCCAAGGTCTTGCGCAAACAAATTTGGACAATTGCAAATTTACGGTCGCGTCTTTCTTTTTTCCTTTTTTTTTTCCTTTCACGTCAAGTCAAGCTCGTGTTGCCTCGCACAGACTACTACCACGAATTCAGGGGCGGCCTCACTCATCTTCCAAGGGTTCCATCAATCTCCAGGTAGCACCGCCATCAAAATACCACGGCAGCCGCCAGATGCGACGTCGATAGTGGCTCACAGTGCATACTTACGATACAGTCTCGGCGGTATTTTATTTAATTTACTTTCTTTTTCTCGATTTAGTCCTGAATATTTTCTGTCACAGTATTCTCTATGCAACTCGCGACAGTTTACAGCACGTGCCTCGCCTACGACTTCTTATCATGCTGTTCGACTCGTTAAGGTTCGAGCTGCCCACTTCCAGTCGAGAGCAAGATTATGGGGAAGAAACATTTCACGGGTGGTCGGTCTAGGCCCAACGAATCACAAGCCCACAAGCCCACTTGGGACCGGAGGATCAGCTACCCCTGCGTGGAACCCAACGAGACAAAGCGAAACAGCCGCTGATTCCGCCGGACCCTCGGTTTTGCCAGCCGGGAGGGTCCTGATTCCGTCGGTGGGTGGCGAACAGTCGCTTGGTCCCTCTTTGCTATCGGGATGCGGGTTGTATCGACATTTCATTACGGTACCATACGGATCAAGTAATTACCTCGAATAAACGAAGGTACTATTAATACAAGTACGAGTCTAGTACACTGCCGAGTAATCTGCTTACGCAACACAATACAATTTAATCCAATTTGGTACCAAATGCAGTACAGTAAGTAGATGGATGGATATTGAATGAGTCTTGAGCATTGAACCGTAAACGAGCAAGCCGGGCGGGCTTGTTACTTACTTGCCACTTACCTGGCTTGCTTTTGATGTCTGCCGACTACGGAGGAGACTGACAAGATCGACAAGACTGGGCAAGACTGGGCAAGACTGAGCAAGACTGAGAACAGACTACGTGCGATTCATACTGTAAACTAACTTTAGCTTTACAAACCATGTAACCACAAAATCTCATGTCAAAACTATCCAGGTACCATACGACCTTGACGACGTATCTTTACTACTCAAATCCCTCCGAACCTACTCTGTAGCATTGTAGCACGAGTTGCCCAAGTGGATAATCCTGTACATCCATGTCATGTACAGACCCACATTGATAGTACCCCGACCCACATCCACCCATCTACATCCACGCCACCGCAAAACCACCAAAATACCCTCATATTCCCACCATCTCCCTCCCCCTTCAACAGCAACTCAATAACTTCTCCGGTTCGGTGGTGTAGTTGGTTCATCACAACAGTCTAACAACTGTGCAATTCACTGTGCAATGTTTCACTGTAGGTCCTCAGTTCGAGCCTGGGCCGAATCAGAAGATATACTTTTTGGCGGTTGGGATGGTGTGGTGTTGTGTTTTTGGTGAGGGGACTGCTTCGGTTTGGTAGTATGACTACTTTATGGCAAACCAATGTGTATTTTGATGTTGAGTGAGACGAAAATATCGGTGTGGGCTGGGAGATGTGTTCTAAGTGGTATCACGTGGTTGTAGTTGGTGGGATATCCTGACAAGCCTACGCGTGACTTGCTAGTGATTCTCGACGGACGGATTGGAAAAGAGACATCCATTTGGTTGTGCAAATAAAGTTGCACCTGTATTCCACTGTTCGTTGCATACTATTTTACTACCAATGTTCAGTGTTATTTTACTACAGTCCTGTGAAGATTTCGGGTATCCCAGTTGATCCACTCGCAGTACATGTATTCTCTCACCACTGTACAGTAATACCTGATGCAATAAACAAGGGCAAGTGCGTGCTCCGTATTAACTGGGGAAGAAGGAAAACAGCCCTCCGTTGCAGTTTACGGTGTTTAAAAATAAAATAAGCAACAACGAGAAAAAGACTTTGCCACCCATCAAATTAAGCTCTACGGCTACTTTCAGTGCATAAATTAGTAGTGCATTGCAGATCTAACATCGCTTGACTGAAGCCACATTCGTACCAGTAGAGTTATTCAAGCCATTTTATGCTGCGAAATTTTCTTCTTTACAATACTTGCTTTATAATTTGTTGTTGAAACATGTTTTAGGCCCTTGAAGGCATACGGAGATATACATTAATTAGTCTACTACGCCACCTCATCCAGTCTCTTCTGCGTGGAAAAGAAATCCCATCTTGTATTGTATTGGACCAAATGGCAGATGCGGTGAGCGGTCATAAGTCGGGGTGAGCAAAGAAATGGGCAAGATGGGGTCGGGCAGCTTTTACCGCGCCACTCTTCACTCCACTAACGCCTTTCAAGGCTGGGATCACGATATCACAGTGAGGATTTTTATATTGACGTGGCTCATGAATACTCTGCGCACACGGTACTGATATTATGAATTTATGGGCATATCCCCAACGAGTAACATCTGCTCGTGCTGAGTCACTGAACAAGGGTCCAGATAATGGAGCATATTGATTGCAGTATTTAAAAATCGTCAGCCTTGGATATTTTTGGCAACATTACTGGGTGGAGATGGAGTATTATGCATCAAAAAATATCAAACATGACAAAAAGTTAATTCTTGATTAAATTACCATCTCCAACGCTTGTTGTTACCAATATTAGTACATTCGACGCTCACAGGAACACTGTGAGCTTCAACGTCGACGATCCCAAGCCTCGTGCCAAAATTGTGAGATTCAACGTCGAAGATCCCAAGCCTCACCCCAACACTGTAACGTAGTACAACCAAGCAAGACAGGGCTCAGGGCTTGTACAAGGATATTGGGGTCTGTTACAGTTTCGGTGAAAAAAAAGAAAAGAAAAAAAAAGAGGAAGAAAAGCTAACGATATTACTTTTGGTCCGACATATACTGTATGGAGTACTGGGCTGAATTCGCATACCTCTATGCGCGCATGTCGTATGGTATGCACTGCAAGAATGCAAGGAATCTCAAGTGTGACTTATTATAGGATATCGAGTTTTGCTACGGAGTAAAATACATACCAAAATAGTAACCAAATATTATTGACAATAATTGTATCATTAGGCATTGCGACTTCATCATTCCTGATGTTATTATTTGGACTGCATACCAGATGCATCAAAAATGTACCGTAACCTCCTGATATGAAGGCCTCAATTCAGAACGAGTCCCTCCATATAGTCAAAATTCCATCGAGATTTGTGTATCAAGGCAAATGTCCACCGCTGAAGACACCCTAACAGCCACAGCCTTGTGATAAACATGCGCACAGGAGGTAGCTCTGAGACGAGGCTGCCGGGTGTCTTCTCACAGCGTCCTTGAGCATCTTTAACACTGCAGCATTTGTCATAACACCCTCATTCTTAATGCTACGGCTGCGCTCGCTATTACACAGAGTGTGAGCATTACCGGCGGACTTCAGAGTTTTGACCATGGCAGCCGCACATGCTGGGTTGGGACACAGGAGTTTGATGCTCACAGAGACCGCTCCCACCCTTTCGCAAACGTTTTCGGCATCAGGTACTCTACCATTAAGCCTGGCGGTGTCGCAGCGGATCAACCTTGAGAAGGAATGGGTCCCGCAGGTGTATTTGTCGCAAGCCTTGACGCACATCCTGAGTGTCTGGTTATAACTGGTTGTTGTTATGATAAATGTACGCTGGACTGACGATAATTAACTACAGGTAGATTTGACTCCGAAGTCTAGCAAAAACCACATCTTTTATGCACTCTTCCATTCACTACGACAAGACATTATGGTATATCCAGAACTTTCAACAATGGTGTTGTTATGAAGCAGAACAAAAAAAGATTGGTCCCCAACACAATGGACGGCTCTGTTGCTATCATTCAGCACAAAGACTATCTGGGGACAACGACAACAATGACAATGATGAATGCCTAGCAAAGGTGTGGAAACTGATCGAAACAAGTGTTTTCATACCCGAGAAACTAGAACGTACTGATGGTGAAGCATGTTCTGACACTACAAAATATGTTATGATTTAATTATACAAAGGTATTCATGAAATCCAGACTGTTAAGAAATTGGTATCAAACGCACTCGACACATTACCCGCCATCACACAGTAATAATGATCTTACCAGACGCCCTGCCCGTCTTCAACTTTGCAAAAGCCTCCTTGACTTGCTCAAAAGGAAATGTCTTGTGAGTCACCGTCTTGACCTTGCCTTTGGCGAGCCAGTCCGATATCCGGGACAAATCATTGTGGTTGTTGGACGTCATGTAGAATTCCATCTTGCGCTTGCCACCACCCAGAAAGCCTGGCAGCACCAATCCCTTGACCATGCTCGTGACAACAGCAGAGTTGGCAGCGCCACCTACCGCGACATACTTGGACTCGGGTTTGAGGTAGTCGGGCGAGCTGGTGTACAAGTTTCCAGGCGAAAAGCCGACGAGGTCGACTGCCAGGTCAAAGACCTGTCCCTTCTTCTTGAGTTCCGTAACCACGTCAGACGTCTTGTAGTCGATGATCTCGTCGGCACCCAGGTCCTTGCAAAACTGGGCTTTGGCCGTGGAGCACGTGGTTGTGACGTGGCAGCCGAGCTGCTTGGCAATCTGGATGGCAAAAGTTCCAGTGCCACCGGCGCCGCCATTGATAAAAACCTTGGCGCCCGAACCCTCCTTGATGTTGGCGGCTATGGGTTGCAGACCCGTCAAGGCGGCTGTGTTTGCGCCAGCTGCCTCTTCAAACGAGACGTTATCGGCAATCTTGGCACTGCCCTCGTGCTCCAGAATTGTATACTCGGCCAGCGTACCCTGACCACCACGGGGGTCTACACGGCCCGAGACCCGGTCGCCTACCTTGTAGGCGGCATCGGGACCTGCCTCGACGACAACGCCGGCGCAGTCCATGCCAGGGATCTTGCCGGCACTGACCATTAATCTACCAACAACGGGGACGGCGGGGAACTTGTAGTCGGCAGGATTGATGGCTGCTGCCTTGACTTGGGTGAGCACTTGACCCTTCTTCAGTGGCTGTGAAGGGTAGGGAGCGGCATCGTTAAGCTTGAGGGTTTTGGCCACGTCCCCGGCGCCGCTGAGCTGCCACGCCCGCATGGTCTTTTTCTGGTCCGCCATGTCGTCGTTGGTTTGTTGTGGCGGGATTGTTGAATGTAATGAAGTTACTATAGTAGAGTATTGGACGTGGTTGCTGGTTACTTTGGCGTTATTGATTTCTAGGTTTGTATTGAGTGGGTGTGGACAAAGAGTTCAGCAAGACGAGCGACAAACACCAGAAGTGCGTCATGGAAAATTATAATTGATCTCATGGTGATGCCATTAAATGGGAGCTGGCGAGGACAAGGTATGTCCCGGACACTTTGGCGGAATTGCGCCACTTCCATTGCACCTCCATCCGTAAATGCCTACGAAATACCTACTCCGTTCAGATTCCGCCCCCTTTTCTTCCTGGATCGGGAGAAATGAATATCCCTGGGTCCGATTGGGGCGGTCCAAATATCAATGGAGGTAATCTGAATTCAGTATTTTGCGCCGGAGCGAAGTGGACTAATCTAGTCAGGTAACGCGATTTCGAATAAACTCGCCGCAAACTGCCCGTGGGTTGACATGGACCCACGAATTCCATGGCAGGAACCGACACAGCAAATCAGGATCCAGCTGAGTCCAATCAAGGCAAGGATGTTGTGGTTGGCGAAAAAACCTAAATTCTTCCGAACTCCGCTTTTGAATATGTCACGCAATTCCCAAAGTGACCGAGCAAGCTGAAGAACAAAGACAGTCATACAATCATGATAGTCACAAGCAAGATCCAATTCATCTTGCGTTCAAAATCCGATTCTGTCCAGTGATTGTTCAGATTATCTGGCTAAGGTTGTTCTTGTTAACAGGACTGCATTCTCGCCTGGATCATGTCGCACCACGGACGGAGTCGGAATCATATAATTATCCGACATCAAGTCGCAGCCAATGATAAATATTCTGGTTTGACATGGCCATTAATGGCAGCCATTGCGACTACATTGCAAAATTAGTGGCCGTGCTAATTTCAATTCTGATTCTTTTGCATGGGGTCAATCCTGTCAAGGCCACACTCAAGACTCGCCGAAAAAGACACATGAAATTCACTCTTGTGTTGCCTTCTGTAGATGTCGACAGACTCCATGTCGGCGCTTCTAGAAGGTGTATATGTACATAGCTGGCACCACACACGCCCGTATACCAACTCGGATCATGTCGGCAAACACGCACGGCGTTCGCCTTATTGATGTGGCGTGACGTTTCGTGATCGAATCCTGTCCTTAGCCCGTTGCATCTCTCAAAACACCCGCAGAGCTCTTTCAAAGCTTTGAATGGTCTCAGTCGTATCCAATTCATGAAGACTCTTTCGACGCCTTGCCCTCCGCTGCGAGTTCTCGCTCAGCCTGCCTGTAGTACTTGGCCGTGTCAACTCCATGCTGGTTGTGGTTCACAAAGTTGAACCACGGCACAACCTCGTGGAAGAGAGCCGAGTAGCGCGACTGCCTGGCTGCGACACCCTGCATATTGGGCGTCAGTTGCGACACGCCGTACAGAGGCTCGCCCTTCTTGACCTTGTCCACCATCTCGCGCATGTCCATGTCCACCTCGCGCGAGTTCTCCGACATGCCGAAGAAGCGTACTGTAGAGGTAAAAAAAAAAGTGTCGGTAACTAATCTCCTGCAAATCAGAGAAAACATATGTAGCAAAGGTTCGACATACGGCAAGATCTCTGATAGAAGAGGAGGAAACCCCCCGTGAGTCCAACGGCTCCCGTAAGCCTCATTGCCTGGGCAAAACCGCCCCTGCCGACCAAAGAGGGCGAGATCCTCTCCATCAGGACGAGAAGACCGGGTCCGGCTGCGGCCGCAGTGGCACCGACTGCATAATCGGATGGCCTCGCGTATGAGACGACACGCTTGAAGTGTCTGTAGTAGTCAATGTAGCCATTGAGTCAGCCAAGGTTCACGAAACAAGTAGTCAAGTTTATATTTCAATCTCTGGACAAGAATCGATCGGTGGGACGTACGGGTCGTTGTCTATGAGCTGTAGGTATTGTTGGATTGACGATTAGCAGGTGCCTTGGCTCGGTCGTCGGCCTTCATTCTCCCAGCAGCGATTGACTTACCGGATACTCGCTAGGGAGTGTCTTGCTGGGCACATATCGTGCCGTGCTGTCAATCGACATTGTGAAGATTTGGCTGAACAATGGTCGTTGTCCGGTTGGGTGATTTCTCTGTCGTCCCCTTCGTCGTCATTGCTTGATTGCACCAGAGGGAATTGGAAGCTTAGCTCGCGACCTGGTATTTTACTGCCTCAGGCAGCAATTGGATGGTTAGGTGTTGAATTAGTCGGGCGGGAGCCAATGCACGCATGCCAAGCCTAGCGCAATTCTTGCCCCGCAGAGTTGCATTTGCTAAGCACTTTACGCGTCTGTGATTCAAGACGCGTTTGCACACATGCATCAACATCGTCAGTAACCACTGTCTTGCCCAATACTTTACATACCTAGGTATGTACCTTAGGTATCTACTCTCACTAATCACAGGCCAAACATCAGCCAACATCAAAACAAAAGTCTTATAAAGAGTCCAACCTATTTGCCTGAAAGAAAGAAAAAGCCCACCAAAAAAAAACTCCGTGTCTCGAATATGTCTACCTCTAAAGCAAAACTGCCGTCTGTTCCAGCCCTCGACAATTACCTACCCGACGATGAGGATTTCTTCGACCCCTTCGCTTCGCCTACCAACTCTCCCAACCAGAGCCCCAAGACCAAGGGCGGGGCCAAACGCAGTGAACCAGATGGAGGTCTGGGTATAGACGAAGAGGTTTCTGTTGCGAAGCGTGCTAGAGTCCCGCGCGTTAAACTCGATGAAACACGGTGCGCTTTAGCTTCCTCGACATTATTCTACTTCTGGCTCCCTCATTCATCGAAACTGACATTTGATTCTGCCATCAACGCAAACATGCAGACTCCTCTCGGATAAGGGCATACCTGCTCTCCGTAAGCGGGCAGGAACCCTCAAGCTCAAGGGCAAGGGGCACGAGTTCTCAGACGCGGCCCGACTTTTATCCTTTTACCAACTCTGGCTCGACGACCTCTTCCCGAAGGCCAAATTTCTCGATGCCTTGGCCATGGTAGAGAAGGCTGGCCACAAGACCACCATGCACAAGGCACGCACAGATTGGATCAACGACCTGAAGCCCAACATGACAGCCCCCGACAATGATGAGCAGGCCGACATGGGTGACGCTCCAGCAGCGCAACCGCAGTCGTCTAGGATAGCTCCAATCTTTGAAAAACGCCAAACCAACGACACATCGAGTGAGCCGGGAGGGGGTAGCAATGGTGTGGATGACTTGTTAGGCGGTGATGACCTCGGCGAAATGTATGATGCCACCCCCAAGGCTATCAGGACTGTTGGAGAGCCAGACGATGATGATATCGAGGCTTTGATGGCCGAGGCGGAATCTTCGACAAGGCAGCCAGCGCCTGTGGCCAGGAGTTTATTCGGTTCCGGAAGACCGGCCAAGACTGGTACGGAGACACAACGCGCAAATGATTCTCCAAATGAAGAAGACCTAGATGCGCTCATGGCGGAGGCAGAAATGCACACAGTCTCCCACGACTCATCTAGGACTCGGAAACAACAGGGCCAGGTTGATCTTGGGAATGAGGATGACGACCTGGACGCATTAATAGCGGAGGCCGAAGGTGTGCTAAAACAGAACCCAGCGCCATTGCAAAAGACTGAGGACAAAACGAGTAGTTTTGACGACGAAGAGGCAGCTATGGCTGAGCTGGACTTATGGTGACCTAAGGTCTTATGATTCTATAAAATGTAGTTCTCGCTCATGGGAAACGATATTTCAGTGTAAACCCTGTGATACCCCGTTTAATTTCAGCGTCGGCCCCAAACAGCCGTCCTTCAAGGCCATGGGTGACACTTGACATGAACTTGCAAAGAAGGTTTCCTCTCAAGATCACACAGCCTTGGAATGAATAACATTTGGATCACCATGCTCGCCTTAAAAACAATGTTCACTTCTTCTTGCCCTTTTGGGTCATCTTCCTGAACGCCTCTAGACCACCTGATCCCATAGGGCGGTAATCGCCGCCAGGAGCATTGTAGGTACTTTGGGGAGCGACAGTATAAGTCTTTTGCAGACCTGTGCCTGCGGTCCGGTACGGATTCTTGGGCGCCAGCTTCTTTTGGATTTCCTCCTCAAAGATGGACCGGCCGGCAGGCCGCGAGGGCAGGGTTGCCGCCTGTGAGCTGCCATAAGAAGCTGTTTCTTGGGCTTGCTTTGCGGCACTGTGGGAAGTCTGGTTAGCGAAAGGGGAAAAAAAAAGAAAAAAAAAACATAGATGAATGAACGAATATCTGTGGCAAAGGAAGAGAGGAGAGGTGACGACAGAGACAGTAGGGCCGAATACGT
>JAVHJQ010002269.1:0-10917 GCA_031306095.1 Pyricularia sp. CD86 | reverse complement strand
ATATTTGGGCGCTGGAGGTGGGTTTGAGCCGCTGGCTTATCACGATAACAGGAGCGACGGGTGCTCAAATGGAGGAGGAGAGGAAGGACAGCTGGCGGAAAATGCGATCTTCGGGGTGCTAGCGTGTAGACGACATACAGCACAAGGCTCGATGAAGAACACCTCCCCTTTAATTGCTGTTCGTTAGGCTCTTCGCCGTCAAAGTTTATTTTGACGTGGCTCGTGATTGCATGCAAAGTCGGCTTCATCTGTCACAGGGTCAATACTCGGGTTCTACCCCACTACCAGGAGCCATACAAGGTGGTTGGTTATTTTCAAAGAGTCCATATAGTCGGTAGTTTCGTGATGGTCTTGCCATAATGGATGGATCATTCCTTTTGCGAAAGTCATGGCCTCTTCTGTTATTCCCGGGCTCTATGTACTAATCACAGGGGTTATCCCTCAACAAAAGAAACAAAGATGAAAGCCCTGACGATCTGGAGCGCAGAGCAAGCTGAGTCCACATTATCTATCCCAGCTCATGTGTTAGAAACACCGACCCAAATCCATGCAAAACAAGAGGACTGATTAATAGAGGACAACCGTTGCACTTTCCAGACCATCGCGATCCGGTAGTTATTAGCCATTTTTCTTTTTTTCGGAGAATTATTATCGGAACTGATTGGGTCGAGATTTGCGCTGCGGTCGGCTGTGTAGATAGATCAACCAGAAGCAAAGAAGCCAGAAGAAGCAAAGAGGTGAAAGTGGCGGAAAGTGGTATAAGACAACCATGGTATGTACGGCAAACAATGGAGAAGACCGGACCATATGCGGTTCCTGCTGTTCAAGTGTGTCGCTGGAAAACTGTAGCTTCGAGTGACGGTCATCGGCCTCATGTGCGGCTCCTGAATATCGTCGTGGGTATAAAAGATTGGCAGGATGTGTATCGGTATTTTGGTGGATTTTGATCGTGAAGTATCGGGGTCTTTTGCGTGTTGGGGTAAAGGTCTGCGACTTGCGTGAGTTCAACCACGTCGGTAAACGATTTGGAAAGCATCCACCCAAGAGCCGCATGATCCAGCGACACCACAGATGCGGAAACCCCTTGGAGGTACGAGGTGCGTCCTGCAAGAGCTTGATTAGTCACACTGAATTTTTTTATTTGTCGAGGATCGATAATCAAGACGCAACTTACGTAGTAAGAGTACCGTTGCTCGCCGTGCCAAACCATGTCGATCGCCTGTTTTGATCTGTCAGGATCTGGATTGCGTCGACCCAGCTTCCAGACTTCACTTTAAAGCCGGCTAGCTGCTCGCCGCGGGGAATATCTATTGCCAAAAGAGTTAGCATCATCGGGTATCAGGACTTTAGATCCGTATGACTTACTCAGATCAAACGTGTCACCCCCAGGCTTCCCGCCCTTGTTTCCAAACAACTGGCGTGAATCATCGTCATAAACAAACTCTATGCCGTTGAGATAGCTGCCGGAGTAGACGACTATGCGCTTCATGATCCTGCTCTTGTTGTCGTCGCCTTGGCGCGCCGGGGTGCAGACCACCTCGTGCTTTTCCGAATCCTCCAGGCTGGATGCACCAACGCGTGGGCTTCTCCAATATGTCCTTCCATCGAGCTTGAAGTTGGAATCGACAGCCGCTAGTCGCTTAAAGTCTGCAGTTTCGAACCTTCCTCCTCCGAACGAGCGGGCGACCATGCGGAACGGAGCCAGCCGCTTGTTTGTTGGTAGCTTGTAACGCAAATCCTTCTCCCGCAGCATGGTAGAGCGCGTATCCTTGTCAAACGTGATGGTCTCGCAACACTCCTCCTCGCCATCGGCATAGAGTTCGATGTGAGATAGTCCGGCTTGCGAAGTTATCATGACCGAGTCTGGATCAGTTGGCCAGGCCATGACTCCCATGTCCGTTGTCATGTTATCCATTGACGTCAAGAAGCAAGGATGTGTGCGAAGGGTCAAATAATCCAGCCAAGTCCATTGGCACTCCTCCTTATCAGCCACCGGTCCGCCCTTCTCCTTGGTCCTAGTACAGAACGCCTCGCGGGCGACAAAGCTGCGATGTAGGCGCACATAGTCGCGACACATGACTCCCGAAGATCGATGGGGTAGGCCGAACAAATGACCGACTTCATGAAGGTGTGAACCAATTCCAATGTTGCATGCTTCCCAGCTACTGCCAGCCTCCCGACAGTCGTTGGCTACGAATTTCGAGTCTGTGGGGTTGCAGTCCGTGAAGCAGGCGTCAACTTCTTCAATGCATGTCGGATAGCTCCACAGACAATGTGATCCGAACAACCCCAGGTTTACCTCACCATTGCCGCCACCCAAAGCAGCATGGCCTGTGATGAGTTGATTAGAAGGGTCCCAGTGCGAATCCAGGATCAGAGCAGCCACGTAGTGCTTTTGTCCCGGTTGCGGTTTGAAGTAATCCTTAAGAGCGCCCATTGCAATATCGAACAGACCACCGGGGTTCTTTGCATCCTGGTTTTGCTGGGCCAGGTCGGCGTCACGAATCTCGGCCACCGTCTTGTCCATCTCGACAATGTGAACCCTAGCCTCTGATCGCATAGTCCCATTCTCTTGGTCGCGACTGCTGAATGAGCCAGGAGTCCATTCCTCCTCGAATCTGAACGATCTGTAGTCTACCACTGCTGCAGGACGGTGGGGATCCGCGTGTGTCTTCTCCGCCTTGGCATGCAATGCCATCTGCTCTGCCGTGAAAGCCTGCCACAGATAAGCTGCCATTCGGAACTTACGAACGGCAGCATCCAGCCCATTCCCCTCACGCTCCACCCTGTTCGGCACGGAATCGAATGTTCTTGAAGAGTCCTTGGCCACCAAGATAGCCAACTGCAGCGGCGGACAGTTCGTAGTCGGTACATAGTTGACGGTAATCCATGAAGAATTCAGCTCTCCGTGAGTGTGCTTAGAGCTCGTGTAGTCGAGCCGAAGTCTGTTGGTACCTGGGAAAAGGGGTACTAAGGCCTTAAATTGAGACGAGCATACTGGGAATTCGAGGGAGGGCATTTGGTTATTTTGATAATGCACTGTTACGGTGCCATCAACGAGCTTGCTAGGCTCGCCGACCTCGCCTCTCATAGTTAGTAGCTTTTGGTGAACCTGTTTCACCGTTAGCAGTTTGTATCTATCAAGACTCTCCCAGTTGCATGCATATTTGCCGATGCCATGGCTCTAAATATATTGGTGGTGAAAGGGTCACTAACAAAGGTCCTGTCCTCCACATTCAGGATCCTGGGTGCGTATTTGCCACGTGATGGCCTTTTCGAGGGTGGTGATGTACCATTAGGCGGGGTCGATACTGAACCGGATCCAGCCCCATACATGCTGTATCGGTTCGAAGCCGATGCGAAGCCGCTGTCGCGCTGACCGGGCATCGGCGGCCGGGTGGTGATGTTATAAGGTCCATCATCATCCCGAGCGGTCGGTAAGCTGAGGTTAAGAGCTGGGTCCGACTGCGCGGATATGGATGGAGGAGTTATGGAGCCGCGGGTGGGCGCAGTGCCATTACTAGCAGCATCGGCGTCACTCGAAGACTCGCCCGCTGAAGCTGTATCATGTTCCGGAACTGGGGAGGGCGGTGGTGCCGTCTTGAAGCTGTGCCTCGAAGCTCTCCGGATGCTCTTGAGAGCGCTGAACAGTGGCGCCATTGTTCTCGTGGTGCCCTCCCTTAGCAGACGTCGATTGCGCGACTCCTGCAAGCTTCCTTTGGTTACCTCCTGCTCTCGACCTGGCAATTGACAGGAATTGGCCCTGATAAAAGTGACTGAGGACAGAGCAGAGGAGGATTATGGACGGAGAAAAGTTGAGTCGATGCTATCTGGCCAAAAATAAAACAGAAAAGACAGGGTGCCCAGTGTGGAGACAAGCACCAGAAACAGAAACAATGAGCTATGACGGTAGTCAACACAATGCCTTGATTCAGAACTGATGCGCCAGTAACACGCAACGAGCCAACCACGGTAGCAAGCAATGGGACGAAAAGAAACGAGAAGAACTTGCGTAGACAGCAAACGAGAGGGCAGGGAAGGATTGATGGGACGAAAGTGAGGGAAAAGATTATTCCAGCCCTAGGTGGAGAGGAGCTTTTTTTTGACTATGAGCTGGCAGAACCACTATCTGCAGGAGCGACAGCCTGACAGAAAAAAATAAATAAGAAATCAGACCAAACCAAAGATCAGACCAAAGCCTGCATTGGCGAGAGTGGATGTAAGTAAGGTAAATTCGGAATAGAGTGAAAGAGAGTGACCGAAAAAATAAGGTATCCACGTACCTTTGTGATCATGGCGTCGGATGAGATACCAGATATCGATCAGTCAACTACCACACCCACACCAAACCCCCACTGGCGCTTTTCCACTGCAGTCAATTGCAGCACGACTGCACACCACAGGAAACCAACCACACCTCGCAAGCTATCCGCAATACCCGACTGGGCAACGTGCTCCGTAGCGCCGTCTTGCTGTAACCTTGCAGACTGATAAGCCGAGACAACAGGTGAGGGGGTGGGAAGAATGACAAGGAGCTTGTCTTGCTTCTGTTGGAGCTCTCCCCTGGCCGGGGCGGGACAGCTGCAGGCAAGGCGCGCTATTCCAACCCAAAAAAGCCCGCCAAAGCACCCACCCTGACAGGATAGACAGGGGCCGGCCTCAAGGCTAACCGGTAATCAAGCAATACCACCGACTGTGAGCGAAGGACTCTTGGCAGCACTCTGGGTGGAGGTCTTTAATGTTGGAATGAGGTTTTGATGACGTAGTTCGTTTCAAATGCTGGTGGCACAATGAAATTGCGCTCACAAACAAGCATCCACCCAAGAGGCAGATGCGGACAAGATTGAAGAGCCGAGAAGACAGAGACAAAATCACATCCGTTCAATCGATTTATCTGGTACCTAGGTAGGTAGATGCCGTTGGTGCCGTTGGTGCCTAAGGACAAGTCGCCTTTGCTCCTCCTGCAAAGCAAAAGAGACGATTGCATTCCAAGAGGATGGACGACTTGTGTGGCAGGATCTACCGTGAAATACGAAGCAAGAACTCATTAATTCGCCCACGAACGGGAAGGTGGGGAAGATTTTCAGCTAGCAAGTTGCAGCGTTGAACAAAGGTGGAGACCCAACGAACTTTGCCTTGTGGAGACGCTCGCTCTCAACTACCTACTCCATAGGGCAGTTCTAGTAAGTAGATAAGAGACCTTAATTTCTTTTGATGTCTACTTTTGCTTTCTCGTTTTCGGACTTTTAACAAAAACAAGGCCAAACATCTAATCGTCCGAAAGCACGCACTTCTAGATTCTATCCGTTGAGCTAGCTCTAATCGCGTGGGCATTTATTTGTGTTGGCTTATGTTGATTATCGTCGTTCATGAGGCGATGATCCGACGTCTGATGGGATAACCTCCTACGAGCAGCAGTATCCCTGCTAGCTTGAATTTCATAGAATAGTAGATAGGTGGGTACGTACTTGGTACCTACCTACAAATGGACAAGTCTGCTCCATAATTGCAGCCAGTGGCCAAGAGGACGTCTACCATGTTCATTCCATGGAAGTGCACAAATACGCCGTATTAAGTTGGTTCAAATCTACATTATTTATTCACTTTGCCACAAAGCGCGTGTTCATCTTTGACTGGTGGGTCTAACGTAATGTGTCTTTTGCCTCGAAATGTCTTGATTGATATTAATAACTGCGATACGGAATACTTTCATGTAACCCTCAGTCTCATGTACGTAGTATAGGTGGCGTCAATTACAGTTTTTGAGCTTTCGTAACACAACACCAACCACCTATTGGCGATGTATTTAGCTGCCATACAGTTAGTTCTAAGCTCAGCGCTTGTGAGGGGGAACCCCTCCTCATCACGAACGACATCGGGCACCAAATACGAAGCCATATGCCAACAACTTTGTAGCAAGTCCTGCTGTAATCATGATTCAATTAAGTTTGACTAGCCATCCTTTCAACGTTATCGGGCGGAATAGTAACAGCTGTCTGGGCTATCCGTCGTAAGTGGCTTTATGTCTGTTCTCACAAAAGTCAAGAGGTTGACAAGGTAGGGTATTCTTTTTCCACACAGACATGGCTGGGCGCGAGGCTAGACGGGCGGTTGCGAGGAGCGTGCCCTGCTTGCGTGGCATGTGTTCCCTGCCGCCACCGCGCATATGGGCATACACCGCATCCGGTACTCCGATTGATACCCCACTGCTGTTGAGTCTGTATCCGACGGGGCAGACTCGTTTCTGTATCGTCATGATACGGCTTTATGGTTGAAAGTGCTTCGCTGGTCCGTCTTGTGCACTGGCAAACTATGCTATACCGCCTTTGTTTCGATTGCACAAAGTCGGAATAATCCGTACTACTTACCATCCAATAACAGGTAGATACGGAACACGGAGAAGCAGTGGTGCAATGTTGACCCGCAACTTTGGAAGACTAAGTAATATAGTCGCCTGTCAATATCCGCGAGAAATATCCACAAAAACGCTGGCAGTTACCGCACTGGCGGTTATTGCTAATAAATAACCTGCGGCGGTGGGCTTGTTTGAAGGATAGTTCGGCAGCGTCTCTGACAATTTTGACATCTACTTCTCATAGCAGATCTCGATTCTAGACAGCGGCAGGGGCCTCGGAACGGTGTAATTTCCAGTATGGCCAACGGCTATTGCTTAGGAGATTTCCTTACTGGATAGGGAAGTGCCTAGTGTGTGGGTCAGCGGAGAGATCTCCAAAGCCGTCCCAGACAACATCGGAAACGTGAAAAAGAAACCCAGCCCCTTGTATCCTTGGCATCAAAAAGCCAGTGATCAGCCTGGTAATTACCCCGAAAAGTTCGTTCCTATTACCGATTATCGATAGCATGCCATCCAACCCAACTCCAGGGTAGCCCCAGCCAAATGTTCCTCGCTAGAAACTGCTTTTCCATAGCAACCAACCCAAAGCCTTGAATTGACGCTGATCAGGATGGGAGGACCTAGACAGGGATTGTAATTAGTGTTCTCTCGACGGTTGCCACGCCCACACATCGCATGTACTGAGTGTTGGAGATTCGGTTTGTTGGGTAGAGTCTATCCGTAATACTTTATTTAAATACCCAACTTCAAGACAGTTACCAACATCGTATGCGGAATATCGTGTGTACCGATGCCCGTCTGCCCTATCAACGATGCCGATAAGATCAGGAGATGGAGGTAAGATGCAGACCTTATATAGCTAAGGTAAGTACCAGGTAGGGGTACCTTGGGTGCATGTGATCATTATGTGCAGACGACAAATCCTGCTTGCTGCCCTGTCTATCGTGGATTGACTGATATCTGCCTTGAACTAAACTGTACAGTACGTTGTTCCCACGACTATTGTCCCAAAAGGTCTGCGCACGTTTTCTTCGAAGCTCGCCTAAGGTATTTTCCCGGCTGCCAAGGTCTTACCACTGAGAGTGAACAATAAATACTTTGAACGGTACGCTGCCAAGTCTTTTCTGGGTGTAATTATCGTGACTCTTCTCCTTAGCCAGCTCTGGCTATATCGTGCCTGGACAACAACTCTGAGTTTACCATATCCATTTTTTTTTGTGGAAGCTACAAAAACAAACAAATATACTGGGTACAGCTGGCCCGTGCATCCTGCAATTTGATCCAACAAGTTCTCTTCTCACGATGTTAACCACGACGGTAGGTATCTCCCAGCCAAGCCCCCGGCTCCCCAATTGAACGGAACAAATTTGTAGACTTGCGTTTAAATAGGTGCATATGGCTTGCCTTTCAGTCGACTTGCTAGTAGCTCTCAGATTGCATTGAGTGGACGGGCTGAACCTAAGGATGCAGGGCAACTTGATTGGTCTGTGGCAGTCAGGATTGCCAGGTAAGCCAGGCTGGCTTTCCTTGCTTGCCTTCCACCCATGCCAGCTTACCCCTCTTAGCAAGAAGGTAGAACGTAAGGCACAGGCGCCACAAGTCAATGGCACGCCCGCGGCGTCAGAGCCCTCTCACGGACATTCTCTTGGGGTCCCAGTCCCAAGCCGGTTTCCACAGGAATGAGAAATTCCAATCAGCACTTGCAGAAGAGGCACCATCTCCACCCAGCCTACCGCGCACATCCCTTCCTGGCTTCCCATTTGCCTGGACAACATGCCATGCAGTAACCTCCATTAACTGCTGCGACCCAGCCAATCTTTTTGTAGAATATTTTCGCGCCCCTCTTCACGATCATTTCCGAGACTGCACGCAATATTACATACTGCTGCTTATCTACCTTACCTTGAGCAAGAGAAACTAAGTAACAAAAAGGAATTGGGGGTTTTTTTTATCCCCATTTGAAAACGTTTGCCTGTTTCTCATCAATTAAATCACCACCTGCAGCTTAAGCTTAGCTCGGTCCCCTCAAACGCCGCGCCAATAGGCGCCTTGTAAGAGGTCCGAGTCCACCCAATCATCTCGTGGCTCCGTCCAGTTTCCTCGCCAACCCAACTTTGTGAAGCGAACTTCACTGGGCCCTTGGAATCCCACCACCACCAACGAACGCACTTTCAACCAAAGCACATACTCGATATCAACCGGCTCCATGTCAAGAGGCGAGAAAATGACTACAATTGTTTCTAAACGACAATCGGATGCAGTGGCCGACAAAGTCCTCAGGAGGGCCGAGCTCGGTAAGGTATGTCTGTTCTCTTCGGATTCTTGTCCCGATTTCGAGTCACCTTGCTGTCACCAATTATGTCTGAATGACTGACATTCTTCTTCTCGATCGCGCAGATTGCTTCAAGACTGCAAAATCGACTTGCACTGGCCAAATTCAAGACTACCCATGGATTGGAAGACCTCACACTCGACAGCCTCGAGCCTAAATTCGAGGAGGAGCGGAGGAGGAGACAACAGATGCTCGAAAGCGATGTGCTCTCAGACTCCTCCTCAAGTGCCTCAGATCTACCTTACCCATCGAGGACACTGATGAGCTCTCCGTTTAAAGCCGCCCCAATATTTTCTGATGCAATCGGTTCCAGCAACGGTAGCAGCGCCGGTTATCATCGTAAACGCACATATAACATGGCATCATTTGACCATGCCGCATCCAGCCCGAGCAAGCGCTTCCGGTCGTCGCCAACACCGCATCGGTCTTCATCTGGCGCACATGGCTTTGACGTGCTGTATCACGGTAATAGCAGCGCGACATGGCGGGAACAGCATCTTCTTGCGCAGTCTTCGCCCATCAAGCCTAGGCGGCAACAGCACTTCACCACCTCGACCGGACCAGATGTTGCGCTCTTCAAGGGCTCGCATCGAATCTCAGAGGCCCTGGCGACATCACCGCCACCGCAGAACTTTGCAGCGTTGTCAGATGACGACGACGACCTACTACCGGCACATTCTTTTATGCGACCCGGAGGCTCGAAACACTCTCGTGCAGCATCACCGCCACGGACACCGCCAATGCGCAACAGGTCACTGAATCGCAAGTCCAGGGAAGCCAACAACATATTCGGCAACGAAATGTTGAAGAACGGCAACGAGAAGACTGGCGAAGAAGGTGCTGACCTTCTTCTCTACCTTGCGGCCTCTCCATCTCCGGCGAATCCAGGTACCAAACGTATGAACCGAATGGACCCGCCATCAACACCACCACCCAAGTCAGCCAGCCTGGCAGGTGCACTCGCCCTTCCGTCTTCCATGATGACAACACCAGGCGGAGGCTCTTTATTCCCCGCAACGCCGTCGCAGACGTTTGACTTTGCGGACTTTGTCAACATTACGCCTAGTCCAGCACCGACGCAGAAGGCATGGCGAACTCCCGTGGTATTGGGTGGGGGCAGGACCCCTTTGAGTGTGACACGGAAACGTCTCACATTTGACGACTGTTGACAAGCGTCTGTCTCGACTTGGCATTTCTGGCCCTCTCAATGTTGATCTCGCCTGGCTGGTTACTCCAGTCCGTCGAACTCGACTCACCACCATCCCATCTTTTTATGTCTCGAATGAATACTGGCAATGACCAATACCTAGCAAGCCCGAGGTCACTCGGCAGGTCTATCTCATGCTTCACAGAGTGTATGCTCTAGCCACTGTGCTAATTCGGAAGCAATCACTCACCACATCATTCCTGTCTTTATGTTTGCTATCTTTACTATGGTGTCCATGGTGTTCATCGGCATTGTTCAGCGATCTTTGTTATTTTCCTCTTGCAGTTGGTTTTTTTTTCTCTCTTTTTTGTGCCTTCTTTTTTTTCTTGTTTTTTTCCCCTTTTTGCATTGCCCATGCAGAAAAGCTACTTTGGAATCAACGCGTTCTGATTCGGGTCTGGTAAAGCAGGGAGTCGGGAGGGAGTTTGGCTGTATGGTATTATGTTGCGTTTAATTGGTCGTCGCGCGCGAGAGGTCAGTCGCGATTTTTTTCTTATACCGCGACTTTTCGTGTCGATGAGAAAACCGCGTCATTTGCGCGTCAATTCATCATGGTGTGTAATTTCCAGGCGATAGACCAATCAGATTTGTTCAAAAATCTTACATACCGGGCCGAATGAGATGGTGTGATAATATCCATGTGCTATTATTAAAACGATACAAACTTGATCAGTGCCTACCTACCTAGCCTAGGTACCTACCTTAGGTACTACGTGCCTTAGTGGATAGATTACGTACCATGGTACAGTAAGTAACCAAGTACCCATAGATGGAAATAATGGGCAGGGGGCTAGCCTCTCTTGGCCACAACTCAGCCACCTCATCTCAATTTTACCCAAGGTGAACAAGGATAGGCAGTCTAACTACCAGTCGTTGAGTATTTTCAACGCTGGTACCCAACTTCAAGACGGCACAACATGGCTTCTGTAAGGTCAAAGGGAGAAAAGGCCAAGCATCTTTGCAATACGAAAGAATGACCACAGACCCTTTTTTTGTCAATTGGTTCGAGGAATTTTTTTTTTT
>JAVHJQ010002261.1:0-13801 GCA_031306095.1 Pyricularia sp. CD86 | reverse complement strand
TTTTTTTTTTTTTTTTTTTTTTTTTTGAGATGGTAGCAGGGTTCTTTGCCGCATGACTTTCTCGCAACCATTATCTACAAAGGTGCTTTCTCTCATTTTTCCGTGTCTATCTCTCCGCCCCGTCTCGCTGGCCGCTGGGCGGGCCTTTTCAAGGTTGGAGACATCCATGGCTTTCCATCTTAAGTATGTCGGTGGTGCTAGCTTTTGGCAGATTGAGTCTATTATCGCCAGTGACTGGCCTCGAGGCTGGGGTGCAAGTCCACCGGCAGAACAAGGCGAACTCGGCATGAAGATCATTGACTTTGTGTCGAGGGTTTCAAGGACCTGGTCCGGGCGTATAGGTGAAATCAGGGTCGATTTACTTGCAAGGTTTATTTTCTATTTGGTCCCTTACATGCCTGCTGGTCATTACATTTGGTTAGTTCTATCATCCCACAAATAATGTCGCTGTGAGATTGAACGCACCTCTCTGCGATTGTGGCAAGCTGAGGCGAGAAAAGTCTATAGATACTTGCCTCAGGCTGAATTCTAGCAGAGACTACGACGTCCCATCTCCACGGTAGAACGAGCTTGGTGACGTGCGGGGATGTTGGCACCACGGCGCTATGCTCTAACTGACCGTTACCAGCGAGACCGATGGTGACGTCAGGAAGAGAGAAGGGGATACATAGAAGAAGGTGTGATATCTGACGGGGTAGTAGTCCAAGAGAGGAGAGGAATGGCGAGAAGAATTGCGGTAATATTGTGGTAGTATTGCGGAAACGCAAAGACTGAAAGAGATTAGTGACTGCGTTGCTTGTGGGGCAAACTACTTGATTCCCAAAGAAGGCAGAAAGAGCAACCTCACCGTGTACTGACTGTGCACCTAGACAGCTTACTACACTCGACCTGGTAGCCTACCACTGCAAGACAGTACTCCCTGCCAGTCTTCGTTCAGTCGCGGCTCAAACCATCTCCTCTGCTGGACCGGGTGAAGCAGACTGCTTGCATCTTGCGTCATGGATATTTTTGTTTCTATAGGCAGTTATTCAAGACGCTCACTTTGGAGTCAGAAGCTCGTCTATTTGCTGTATAACCACTCATAACTGCTCTGGTCGCCAACAGACTGACTCTGGCCTGGTGGATGATACACTCTAGATCACCATGCAAGTTGTAGTCTACATCATCAACAGGTTTCTAGCCAAGGAAGGGTAGAGAAGGAAGTCGGGTCGTTGGTGAATTCGATAAGTTAAGGTGAAGCTAAACCGCTGAACCTAAGTTGGTGAATTTCTGTACGCACAAATGTCCACACTAGGGCTCTCAATGATTCCTCTGTGTATTCCGGCGTTTGTTGCAGCATAAGGGTAAATCACGCTGATGTCAGTCCCAGAATTGCAAGCAAAACTAGCTCAAATCTTACGTCCTTCGCTTTTTTACACTGTGAGAGGCCAGGACTCTTCCTCCCTTTCCCACCCTCCCTCCTTTTCTTTCCCGGTCTATCTCTCTTCCCCTTCCTCTCTCTTTTCCCTTTTCTTTTCTTCTCCTGATCACCACTTAACCAACACCAACCCCATACATTTCCATCTCTACTCCCTCAATCCTTTCATAACATAGCATCAAGAATCCCCAAAGGCCATGGCATTTTTATGCCGGGCCTACAATTCAAGCTGAAAATGGCAAATCTCGACGACATTCCCGAGGAAGTTCTACTGGACATTGTCTACTATGTTTTTCCCAACAAGGCAGATGCATCCAACGATTTGTCTTCCCTCCGTCTCTATGACAAGACCAAAGACATCGCTGACCTCAAAAGCCTCCGGCTGACCAGCCGCAAGTTTTCACGACTTGCTACGCGTCCACTTTTCGCTGCAGTCTCCTGCACTATCCTGGACGCCGAATCGCTTGAGAGGCTCGAGCATGTGTCGCAGCATTCCCATCTCTCGGGAATTATCAAGACCGTTCACTTGAAGCTAGGATTTTACGACCCGATCTTGGCCGAAGATGCCGCAGGTCTGGCAAAATACCTCCTGTGGGCATGGGAGGACTTTCAAGAGCCTGCGCCCGGAGATATGGCGGCATGGGAAGCAGTACCGACAGCGGAAGAGATAGCCATGAGGTACACCATGGAGGAGTGGGTTTATCTATCGCGATATGCAAGCCGGCAGGACAGAGAGAGGCATCTGCCGGTTCTCCACGCGATACTGGACGAATACCGCCGCCGCTACATGGAACAGCAAAACCTGCGCAAGAATGGCGACGCCATCCGCCGCGTCGGAGAGGCCATGGCTCGAATGCCGGCGACCAGCCTTGTCTTGCAAGACTCTTGTCAGGCGCATTCGCACCTCGGACCTCTGCTGCTTTCAACTCTCAACGCCAACGCCGACCCTGCCAAGCTGGCCCTCCCTTTGAGCTGGACCGACTGCGCGAGGCTGAAGGAAGAGAGACGCCTTTGCGAGTTCACACCCCCTTTCGACCTGCTCATTGACATTCCTGTTTCGTTGCACCGGGCAAACGTTAGACTGACAGAGCTGCGCATATTGGGCTTGCAAATCCCCGATGAGCTGCCGGCGTGGGACGCGATCGATCCGTACGGATGGAGGAGGCACCCTTCTGATGCCGCCGCTCTTGATCTCACCGACGAGATTCAACTGGCAACTCCCGACGATCTGGCGGAAGCGTGCTCGGATCTTCAAGTGCTCCAATTCGATCCTCATACAAAGCGCGTCAAAGACATTGTCCAAATCTTTCTGTATCACTTCGAAGACAGGCTGTCACGTTTCAGCAAGGTCATTGGACAGATGTGCAAGACACAAAATCTGCGGCAACTCCATCTGGATTGCATATGTGTTGATTACGGCTCTGACCCCGATCCGGAAACCCACTACCACGAGGCAATCTTCAAGTCGGCTTCTTGGCCCAATCTTGAGAGTCTTCACATTAAGAACGGCCGATTTGAGAGTGCCGACACGCTGGTCAATCTAATCCAGAACCTCCCCAAGCTCAGCAACCTGCAGCTTGACACCTGTGGCTTGGACTACTTTCACATCGATGGAACCCCCGATACGCGGTGGACATATTTTCTAGGCGAGCTGAAGAAGCAGGTGCATCGTCTGCGCAAGAACTGCCTGAAGCAGCGCGGTTAGGAACCCGAGCTTCCAATCAAGATCAGAAATCCCGAGGCCTATTGCCACGAACTGAACATAGACGTGTACACGGTGGATGAGCTCAGGAGACGGGTCGGCTTCAGCTTCAACGTGGAACTGGGAGGTTTTACAGAGGTTGACAACTATCTGAGGGGCGCCACGGATGTAAACCCGGTGGTCACAGTTTTCGAGCGCCTCAACTTGATTGCTTTTTTCGAGAGCCTGAACTTGGCCTAATGAATACCCGGAGAGCTGGAAGTTCTGGTGCCGGTATTTGCAGCTGGGTGATCTCTGTCTATCAAGCATGCATCAATCGCAAATTGACGGCGCTTCTTTGTTTGGAGTTTTCCAGGGTACTTGATGTTTTTCTCTTTTTTTCACTTTTACCTCAAGACCCTCAGGACACATCTGTAGAATAGTTTGAGCCAAGGACAAAAAATGCAGTCCGCTTCAGTTTTATCTTTCAATAAATTTGAGAGTCCTCGTTTGATGAAAAAGGTCCGAGAGTGATGACAAACAACTTCTTCCTCTTCCTCTTCCTTGATCTTGCTCTTCCACCTGCTCTACACTTGAATTTAGACAGCCAGCAAACGATGACCAGTAACAAACCAGTCGCTCTCGCCATCGAGTACTCCTACCGAACAGATCAAAGGCCTCTTATTTCACCTTGCAGTCACCTTGTCGCCCTTTTAAACAGAGGAACGGTCGGGTAAAGAAAGTACTGAGAGACTCGCCCCGCCTGCCTCGACCGACGATTTCAGAGAATAAAAATGCTAACAAATACAACTTCCGACAGTTCTGACCCCAACTGTTGAAACCCAACCAGCCGACCACCCCCAGACCTCAGACCGATCACAATCAAGATCAACAGCTTCCTCTTCATCTTTGCCCTCATTGGCTGCATCGACGCTTGCAAATGCCACAAAGGCGTCGCCTGGACGGTCCTCTGCTGCCGAGATACAGGAGGCCGCTACCGTAATGGCGACTGCGCGGCCGCCTCCATCAGCAAAAGATTGAGTGCATTCAGCACCTGCTGCAAGAAAATGAGAACCCTCTCCGACTGCGATTGCCCGCTTCGCTGCAAGAGATATGTGCCCCCGCGGCCTCGTAAGAAGCCTATCGGACCTTTTGGTGGGGCGATAGGACCGAAGCAGAAGCAGCATGTCGCCTAAAGCACGGTTTACATGTTGGCGAGAATACATGATGACATTTGGAGTGATGGAAACATGAAATAAAGGTTAAAGAAAGCCACGAGGTCCCGCTTTTCACACAAGGCTTACTTGTGACTGGTATCATGGGTCCAGGAGATGCGATATGCCGTCAGCGAACAGTCCAGGAGGATCAATGATGCGTGTTTTGGGCTGCTGGCCGGCAAACAACGTTGGTATTATCTCAAGAAACATGAGAGCTTTGCTTAACTAACTTTACTCTTGCCTTGCGTTGTTGATAATCACCCTAAAGATAACATGTTTGCTCTCAGAACAGAGCTCACTCTTACAATTCGATAACGCCAAGGGATGTCTACATTGTATGAATTCCATTAAACTTGATATTATTTTAATCTTTGTTTTAGTTTGTGATTATGACACCTGAAAGAAGCCCAACGAGATAACCCACGATCGGACCGGCAAAATAACAAGATCAAGACCACGACAACCCAGACTGTGCATCCTCATAGCTCAACTTTCCGTTTCAATGACCACAGCAACGCGTAAAAGAGTTTGGCTGCACATGTTGCAGATGCGGAGCCTGCATTATTGGAACAACCAGCCTTCCAAAGCCAAAGAGCCCGCCGGGGCCGCCGCCGACGCCACCACCGAACGGACCTCCCTCCCGACGCCTCCCCCATCTCGCGTCTCTAGCCTCCCTTTTGAGCGCGCGTTTCGCAGATCTGACCTCCCGCTTGGCCTCCCTGCGTTCCCTCCATTCAGCCCTCCTGTCCCGGCGCCTCTCCCGCCTCTCTTCCCTCCACGACCTCCTCTGTGCGTGCTTGGCCTCCTTCCACTGGGTGCTCATCTCCTGGACCTCGCGGCGCAGCTCCGCTAGCTCTTCGGCCGACGGGAGCGCGCCTCCCCGGTAGCTGGACGTGCCGCACGGACGCCTTCCCTGCTGTTGCCGTGTCTGGCGATCCTGCTTGGTTTGTTGTGCGTGTTGCATTTCCTCCTCCTGACCACCTGACCGCCTACACACCACGGGCACAGACCTCCCCCCAGCGGAGCGTATCTCCTCGTTCATGACCCTGGCGCTCTCGCGCGTGATGGCCTGGCCGGGGCTGTCCAGCCACCTCCTGAGCAGGTCCCTCGCGACGGGGATCTGCTCGTCGGCCAGGTCCTCGTACGCAGGCAGGCTCTCGATCGAATCGACCGACGAGGCTGAGGAGACACTCCGCGCGCTGGCCACCGACGAGCTTCGCGATCTGGAACCGGACCCGTGAGGTGCTGCTGCTGCTGCTGCTGCTGCCTTGTCATCGTGACCACGCTGCCTCCTCCCGCGGTGACCACCACCGCCGCCCTCGTAGTGCTCCTCGTCCTCGAAATCCTTGTGCGGAGGCGCGGGTTCATAAAACCCCCTCGGCAGCATCACGGGCGGCACACCCGCCGCCCCAGGACCCCACATGGGCGTGCCCAAGGGCGTCGCGGTCGAGTCACCGCTGCTGCTGCCGACGGTGTGGTGGTGGTGCCACCTGGGCAGGGACAGCGTCGGCGGCGGTGGGAGCTGGAAGAAGGCGCCCGGGAAGCCGTTCCCACGCCCTCCACGCCCGCGGCCGCGGCCTTGCCGAGCCCCGCGGCCCCTCGCGTTCAGAGCCGACAGGCCCGGCAGGAGCGGTCGGCCATCGAACCTGATGCCGGAGCTGTCGAGGTGGAGCCCGCCGAGGTTGAGGCCGCCGAAGCGCAGGCCCAGGCCGTGGGTGTCTGTGTGCTCCGCGCGGGGCTGCTCGTGGTCTGCACGCCGGTGGGGTGTGGGAGTGCTTGCCGGCGTGTCCGTGTCCGGAGTGTGCTGGCGGCGGTTGTCCTCCCTCGCGACGTCGTGGGCTTCCTGTGCAGCTCTGCCCCTGGTGCTCCGGCTGGCGCTGGCCGACTCCCAGGGGCAGAGGTAATCGTCGGCCGAGAACTGTGGCACGATGGCGACGCCCCTCGGCGCGAAGAAACCCTCGTTCCACTCCCGCACCGTCCTCTCCGTCTCGTCCCTCCTGACCCCGCTGTCGCACACACTCGTCCCCGGCGTGAAGATCTGCTCCAGCTGCGCCTCGGCGTGGGCGGTGCTGGTCGAGGAGGAAGAGCTGCCGCTGTGGCTGCCGCCGCCACCACCACCCTCGGCCCTCAGCTTCCGGTCGACGACGGCCTCGTTCACCCGGATCGTGTGGTCGGGCAGCAAAAAGTTGACAAAGGTGTGCCAGTCCTCGGCCGAGACGTCGCGGCCGGCGAGGGAAGGCGGGTAGGGGATGTCTTCGGGCGTAGTGTCGGGCGCGACGGTGACCGTGTGCAGGACCTGGCTGCCCGGGCCGGGGGGCAGGACGGTGGGTGGCCTGGACTCGAAGTAGGCGGCAGCGGAGAGGAGGCTGGAGCTGAAGCTCATGGCGTCGCTGCCGGTGGTCGACCGGTGAGCCGATGGGCTCGTCGGTGTGAGCGGCGGGGTGTATATAACCTCACCAGATTCTGTGGAGGTGGAGCAGCCCGTCGTGGACTGGGTATCTTGCACTGAACCGACCACTGAATCTGGGAATTCTGATGTGAATGGGGATTGAGGTCCCGACGTGGAAAAGATGTCGGTTTCCGAGTAAGGTGGAGGAGGGCTGTCGTCCAAGTTGGCTCTCTGCCGACTGCCCCGATTGTTGACCCTTACGTACGACATAATGTCGTCAGATCACCTCAAGAAATGTCTCCGGACTACTCAGTTGGGTAGGGAAATTATAACGGGTTTCTATGGGTGAAGAATATGTGAAGTTGCCCTGCAAAGTGACTATTAAGCTTACTCTGTTTACTTACACCACAAAATATCGAAGAAAAGTAAGATAAGGTTAAGTATAAAGCTGGGCCAGCTCATCACGTAGAGTCTTAAGAGGCGGGACTCTGTTTAAAAAGTGTGGCAACGTTTAACACAGCTTCCCGAAAGAGCACAGGCAGCCGCGGAACCGAGGCTGTGTTGAACCTAATCTGGTCATTGTCTACCTACAGAGTAGTGGAATATTTCATCCTATCTGACTTGAGGTACAGGAGCCCTCCCTTCCCGTCAGACATCACACCACATGAAAACTGGGTCGGTATGCAGAGTGCGCTGCTGCTGTTTCGTCAGAAAGCTCTCGCAGCCATCAACGGAGCTAGCATATGCAGGGTCACCCCAGGAGCTGGAGAAAGTAGCGGGGCTGTGAGACGAACCGACGGGCCCGGACACTGTTGCAGTGCCCTCACTTACTGAGAAACCATTGAGCTTGACCCTGTAAAGTGAGCCTAACTGTCCTGACTCGATTCCTTAACTCTGCTAAGATGAAAAGGAATAGAGCACTGCGCGGCAATTGGTCACTCCGCCGTCGCCGTCCACCCTTAAACACACAGCCTGGCCTCTGCCACGAACACTATATGGTATGTCAATCGCCAGACCGAGATTGTCATAGTGGGCTGTGACTCAATCAGAGCACATGCTGACGCGGCCCCACCTCACGCCATATTGGTGTATTTCCACATTCGGTATCGAGATGCGAAATCCGAATGCGAGCACAACCCCCTGTACGAATGATTGGAAGGCTGCATATCAGATTAGACCAACAATAGTTTTTGCCGCCCCTCCAAATAGTAAACGGCATAGGTTGTTGCGTAAGACAGACACGTCGTCCTATGTCGGTTCCTATTTCGTTCAAGATAGGTTAAACCTTGCAACCGAATCTAATCGAGCTCAAGCGAGTTGCGGCTGATAGAGAAGTCGAAGGCCCGATTTTCTTTGCGCGCTAATTTGGTATACGGGGAAAAAAGGTTGACGGCCACGGCGCTCTATTGTTTACCCATCCGGGAACGGACTCATTGAATGAACACAGCTATGTCATCGTGTTTGTAATGATCCCTGATGATGCTTTGAAGATTGTGCCGTGAAGTCGTTCCACTGTATGATAATTGTGATTAGCAGATGGGCCGGACAAGAAAGACGCAACCGCTTGTCTTTAGCAGGGGAAGTCACATACAGATTGCTGATATAGGCGCTGATCATTTCAGGGCCCAAATACTCTATAAGCGGCGTCCGAATGTCAATCCCATCCAACAGGGCGCCGTCGGCAAAGTTCGCGTGTGGTGACGGGTTTCCCCACTCGAGCACCGGCTTCGGGTCCTCGAGATCGTCTGGCGATAGTTTGTAGACACCTGCAAGGGCATAAACCGGCCTGTTGAATTGGTACGCGGCCCGAACTACCAGACCGGCTCCGGCGTCGACCAGGACGCCACCACTCGCCGTGATGGATTTGACATCGAGGAGGACCTTGGTTGTGAGAGGGAAATATGCCATCGTTCCCGGGCCAACCAGATTGATGACGGGTATCTTATGGCTGGCTAATTTCTTCCGCAGCGCAGCGTATGGGTCAGTTGCTTCGGTCGAAGGGTTCGACGAGAGTTCCTCTTCTTCCACACCTGCGATCAGCACCGTAAACTTCCTCTCTCTGGCTGCCCGCGCGAGAAATTTCTCCACCGTAGACGAGGGCTTGTAAACCATCACATAGTCGTCCGGGTTGATATATGTGTCTCCAAGGGCCGCTATCTGATCGTCGGCCTGCGATATCTCGTCCAGAATCTCCTCAATACCTTCGATAACCTCGTTGCGTAGAGAGGCAATGTTGGCCACGGCACCACCGATTGCAAGCCCTGCACCACCGCCACGGGGCGTTGACGTCCCAGAGTATCTGAACGGGGATGCACTGGCCACGCTGGGATCCGTCGACTCGGACAGCAGCGTGCTGAAGATTGACTGTGCCGTGACATGCGGCGATGCCTGGGCAAACGTCGACTGGCGGGTCAAAAGTCTGGGGGTGCCCTGAATAGCCGGGGGCGTAGACGAGGCAGTCCCCTTGATCGCAGGGGAAGCGGCACCCTTTGCTGGGCTAGGTGCGGCGCTGTCGTCAACCTCTGCGTTGCGGTCCTCCATGGCTTCGTCGCGGATCAGGCCCATGACGCGTTTTGTGATGTTACCAATGACGAGTTCGTTTGGGCGCGCACTGCCAATCCTGCGACCGGTCTGCTGGACGTTGTCGAGCAACTGGTCGACATCCTTCCACCTGCCGCGGGCGACGACCTGAAGTAGGATGTGGGCGGTGGCAACGGCGCATTGTTGCGGCGTGGTGATCTGGCGGCGTTTGAGTAGTCTGAGCGATGGGAATTGGTCAGTCAGCCAGGATCTCTTTGCTTCTGAAGAGGAATAGATGGCCTGCGTACGATATCAAGGCCTCAATGGAAGTCTCGAGAGGTTGTGACTTGAGTGACTTTCGCAGCTTTTCCAAGCTTGGCGCGAAATTCGCCTGAGCGGGCGCCATTGGTTCGGCGGGGTGGATAGCAGGCCGCGAGTTTTGTTGTCAATGGGCGAAAAAGAAAATGGCTCCTGAATGAGCGAATTTGACAAAAACTAGGCGTGGTGTGTGGTGTGTCCTGCTGGTTGACGAACTGACGATAGCGGTAGGTACACCGAATTTGGTGGGGAGATTGAATCGACTTGTGAGTCAAATCGTGAAGCTTGAGCTTTCGCCCTGCAAGCCCTCCTCAAAGTTCGTCATAACCTCATGGTGGGGCATAGAAGCCCTGGAAGGATAGACCCTAACCCTGGAATACTATACCATACCGTACCAAAGCAATGTCTATCATGTGTTTGGCTTCTCACTGCAAAAATTCTACTACTATACTATCCACCTAGGTATCTGATGATTGTGTCTTGATATTGTATGAAGTGGAGGCACCCAGGTCATATTGTAGGCGGGGACGGTTGGCTCTACGGTGTCAGCTTTAGGCTACTTTGCAATGTAAGTCATTATTTCAACCTGGCTATGTTTCCACTGTATTGCTATCTATATACCTATTTGCAACCACTCGCATGGTAACCAATGAGACTAAATCAGTGACTGTTCCACAAATGCATTCTAGTTCCAGTAAGATGGCTGTCAAGACATTAAATAGTGTCTTTGCGCCTTCAGGCAGAGGCTCGTATCATGACGAAAATTCCCTCAAAAAAAATAAGAAAGAGAAAAGAACTGCGGCTAAAAGAAAAAGATCATCATGTCCAACAACTATTCCCGGCCCATAGAGGAAAGTTCGCCTCGAGAATAAGCCTTTGCAATCCTAGAGGCGGTCCACTCACCGCTCGAGTATGCACCCGGCGCAGTCGCAAGCTCGAGAAACGACGCGGTGTGCTCCCCTGCGATCCACAGTCCCCTGTCCGGCACGCCCTCCCTCATCACGCGAATGTCTTCAGCTCCATCTTCCAGCCCGATCTGGAAGTTGCTGTAGCTTCCGTTCCCAGCCAGATCGTCCTGAAGCCAAGATGTTGCCAGGTATCCCGTCGGCTGACAGTCTGGAGATTCAGCGTCGTAGTGAGGAAGTAGGGATACGTACGGGTGGAAAAATTTGAAGATGAAATCCTGCTGTTTCTCCCTTGATCCAGAGAGCGACGCGAGTGTACTGGTGATGTGCCTTGACTCATCTCCCGAGGTGTAAAAGAGCAGTGTTGGGTGTGATGTGGGCTCCGGCAAGGAAGCAAGTTCGACTATTTCCTGCGTCCAACGCGCAGGGTTCGTGTCTTGTGCGTAGTTTGGGCGCAACCATTGACAGAAGCCGTCAACAACTTGCCCGTTCGCGGTAGGTTTAAGCCAAAATGCTTTGGGAAAGCTCAGGTAGATCTACGTGCAGTCAGTTGGTCAGTAATAGCCCACCGTGATCGACAAACCTCCGTTAGTGGCGGGTCTACCTTTTCCAGCGCGCCATAGCCAATGTTCTTGAACGCTTTCTCTAAACGCAAGGGAAGACGTGGCTCAAAAGCATCCAAATTCTTCTTCACCCAGCCCAGAGGTGCAGTGATGACAACCTCGTCAAACTCGTAATCTCTACCTTTTGATGTGGAAACCCTGATGGTTCCGGTACTCGTGTCTTTGCTATAAATCTTGGTTGCCACAGTCTCGTACTCGATGCTGGCTTTCTCTAGAGCTGGCCTGGCAACCTCTGCAAGGATCTTGTGGTAAGTGCCAGCGCAGAAGAGATTTTCTAGTAAATTCCAGGTTAGCCTGCGCAGCCTCGAGATCGCGTCGAGTAGTTCATCAACCATACCTCCTTCGATGCACTCCTCTAGCCAAAAGAATTTGAGGCTCTGCGTGGAAATGTGAGAACCAACGAAGGCGCCCCAGAGGTCAGACATCTTAAGCACCATAGACCTTTGCCTCTCGTAGTCTGGCTCGGTGTCGGGGATCTTTTTGACAACATTCTCCTTGAAATAGTCCACTAGACTCGTTGAGGAATCAATGCTGTCTTTGTGATAACGATTGGAGAATTTGAAGGCGTCCTCAACAATATCCCACATCAAAGTCGAAAACTTCTCGGCCTCCTCATTGGATAAGAGCTGCCCATCCTCATCATAGACACAAGTCTTGGAATCCCGATCTCCAATCTCAGTGCCGGTCTTCTTTGCCAAGTCAAGCAGAGGATTTTTCTTGGTACCGTGGAACCAATTTGGACCCAAATCAACCATATGGCCGTTGGGCAGCGTTTCTTGATGACATCTACCGCCGATACGGTTCCTGCCTTCGAGGATGGTGACTTTGAATCCTCTCTCAAGTAGAATATCAGCGCATCTCAGCCCGGCAAGTCCGGCCCCGATAATGCCAATGTGAGGTGACAGCCCCGGGTCGAAATTTCTTTGGTGTTGAGTATTTGTGTCTGATGGTTGCCGCATTGCAGGCGGGGTTTTGAAATGTATGTTCTCTATCGCGTTGTGTGAGTATAGACTCTGCAGATCCTGATACATATAAGAGGCTTGCTTTTCGGCATCGCTTGAATACGAAATGGAAAATGCATCCATGTTGAAGGGATTGATTTGGGTGGCAACTCCTTCTCTTCTCGATGACAACACTATCAATCGTGTCCCGGGTTCAAAGTGATATAGAAAACATTTATGTGTGTTTTTTATTTTTATGTTTAAACCGGTTCGTTTGATAGCGGGAAACTGCATAAAAGGGGGGGCCCGGGAAGGCAAGATTTTGTTTCACAACCACATCGTGATTGGCGTACGGGCACAGTAAGTCCTAGTCTTAGTTGCTTGGGCCATGGATGGAGGTGGCTGTTATTGTCCTCGCCTTCCAAGTGTCATGACAGCTGGACAACCAGAAAGCACTATGTGGTGGATACGAGTGAAAAATATTTTGTGTGGCTGTGACAGGAATGGAATGACTCCTGTCAAAATATGAACAGAATTGAGGAGGGGACGGTGATAAGCATGTTATGCAGTGGCACCTGCTCGGCGGTTTGTGGCAAGGTTGTGTTGGTTAACGGAAAATTGGCACTAGCGAACCCGCGTTTGTTTGAAAGTACCCGATCAAGGCCATCAGGGATTGCCATAGTTGATGTTGCAGAGGCAGCCTTGTGCCACTGTCGAGGTTACACCGTAACTAGCGGAGCGCTTGAGGCGTCATTTGGTCTGGTACTACCGTCCACGATAAGGGGTTGATCCAATGAGTTTTTGGAGATGCCTACCTAGTGGCCAGTCGGACTGGCGAAGTATGGAGTAGCGTTGTTTCGAGAAAAGTCGTAGAGAAATTGCATGGGCGGGCTTGTTCATGGAAAACTCCAGATGGCGCAAAATTTACCTAGGGCTTGCTAATAAGCTACTAATAAATAGATTTTCTAGAGTGTCTAACATTAACACAGCAAATGATTCAGTACGAAAATAGTCCGGCCTAATGGTCTTATCGGATCTTTCGGATCAGGGGAGCACGTTCCAGCAGGCTCTTCCCCAGTTCCTGGGCTACTTCGTACGAGGCAACGAGGCAAACGAAATGAAGCAGTCTGGGGCTCCTTACAGTAGAAGTTTAAGTGTCGGAAGGTACCTGAGCGGAAGATATTTCCGATCCGCGATTCCCCACCAACCCCACACCTGTGGGTTTGGTTGTAAGTACCTACTCCGTACTCGCCTACCTAGACAAGGTACATTCATTACCTTACCTTACTCGCAGGTGTGTGTGACCACGTGCGGTGTCAACCTCGACACTGCTCTCAATCACATTCAAATCGCCTTGATGGCTTCCCAATCGCCCGGTATCTGAGCGCCTGTACTCAAGACAGTCAAACGTTTGAGATCAAATTTTATCGGTGGTGGGTGCATTTTGAGATGTCACAAACTTAATGCCAACGTTACAACGAGTGCACCCTACATAGTAGACTTGGTGGACGAACCACCCTTCGAGGATGCACGATATCACGCATAAACAAGAGACCAGATAAATCTACAGTAGCCTTGCGGTATGGTCTAGAAATAGTTCTAGAATTACGTTTGGACCAAAGCAATGTCCCAAGATGGTATTTTGCGCGAATGTAGACCGGCAGGACGCTTCAGTTGAACAGCCAAGACATTCGCGGTTGGCGGATTCCAAAGGTCCAGGCTGCCCCACCCAAGGCCTCGGCACATGCCAGCGCTGAATTGAAAGTGAAAGCCCCCCCTGGAATTAACCC
>JAVHJQ010002257.1:0-11210 GCA_031306095.1 Pyricularia sp. CD86 | reverse complement strand
GAGTTTTGTGCTTGGGCTTTGTTATTGTTTGATGCCGCGTCTGGTGTGAATGCGCGCGCAAATGCTTCCGCGATGGCTGCTTGCAAGATCAAGCTTGCAGAGTCAAAGGCGTTTTTGACTCCGGTCTGTAGTATTTCTACTGCCAAGGCGTTTGCGTCTACAGGTTGCTTAAGCCCATTGCCGACTGAATTCGCTTCAGGCGTTTTAACAGTGGTGCTGCTGTGTGCTGCTGAAGTATTCTGATTTGATCCCACAGATTTGGACATGGACTCTCTCTTGGCCTCCGCCGCATTCAGGATGCATGCAACCCCCTTCTTGGAGTTCTCCTCGGGAGTATTGTATCCGAAAAATGCGCCTACCAGACGGGTGATGCTGGTGAGTTCCATGGGTGACACGCCTCGAACCTCATCCGAGTCTTTCCAAAAATGGTGGCATAGGTCCTCAAGATCCTCAAGATCAATTGTAATCATATCCGCCTTGGTATCTCGGCCGAGCTGACGCATCACCTCGTCAAGGAACCCAAGTGAGCCATCTTTTGGGGATTGGAAAAGAAAAGTCGACGTTGTAACCCAGTCCCTTGGAGGGGCCACCCTTGTGCCGTCCGCCTTTTCCTTGATGGTGAGAGGTTGTAATGGTGTGGTTATCAGATCGAGTGCCTCTTCATACAGCTCTCGATGCAACTGGAAGGTTGGCTTGGCTGCCTGAGATGGGTTGAGTTCAGATTTTTTCTCCGATGTTGGCACCTGGCTGGCTTCCAGCTCTCCTGCTCCGGCTTTATAAGCGCATGTGCAAGATTTCTCCTGTGGATTGGAGCCTTTGGAGTTTTCCGAGGACCCAGTAGAAGTCGTCTGGTCGGATGCAGCGCCATTGGATGTGCTGATGGTCTTCTTGTCATTATCGCTGCTCGCACTGTTTGCAATTGTTTGCTTGACGTTACTGTCATCTTTCGCGGGAGGCTTGATATCCACCAATTCGAGAGATGATGGCTGCTTGATCAAATCTTCATAGAACACAACGTTGTTACCCAAGAACCACTCTGGCAGCTTCAAATCGGCTACTGGCTGGGTTGGCTTTGCTTCTACAGTAGTTGCAGGCTCCGTTTTTGTGGCCTCTTCTGCCTTTACTGTGTCTGTCGTGGTTGCCTCAGGAGTCGCTGGCGTCACATTTTCGGAGGCTTCAGTGGACTCTTGCACGACTGGCGGCTGCTCTGTAGTTTTGGCAGCAGCTGGCTTCTCGGAACTTTGGTCTTGCTCCGAATTTTTGGTCGTGCCATCTGAAGCAGTCTCATCCGTCTTGGATGGGTCGTCCTTGGGCATCTCGTTTGAAGTGACAGCTTGCTCTGTTGGAATTTGGGTAGCGGGCTCGGACTGGTCAACCGATTCGGTCTTCCCCGCACCCGATGAAGTGTCATCTCCCTCGGAAGCTTTTTGGTTGCCCTCGGCCACTTCATCAGCGACTGCCACCGTCGTCTCTTTGGGGGAAGCATCTTGGGGCACTGGCTTCTGACTCTCTGGGGCTTGATCTGCAGCGATAACAATCGGGGTTGCACTAGCTGAAGACTTGACAGATGCTGCCTGTTCATTGGTCTTTTCCTTCTTGGCGCAGCAATTACATAGTGTTTGGGGAGAAGAGCCCTCTCTGGAAAGACCTGCATTGCTTTGATCAGGGTTGGCAACAGTTTCATCGTCGCTTGCTTTTGAGTCGCCAGCTGTCGGCGCCGGAGAGACTTCACTGGACTGAACATAATCCTCGGGCACCAGCACCGGAGGGTCAGGCACCACGGCATTTTTGGGCGTTAGTTCCAGCTGCAGTGGCCCCTCATTTGCCGCAGCATTCTGGTTTGTTGAAGAAGCTAGCACCGAGCCGGCGATAAGGCATAACAGAGAAAGAAGGTTGGCTTGATTCTGGGCGAGGGTTGTTGTTTGTTCTTGAGCAGTTGCCTGATCGCGGGGCTTAGCCGCGAGCGACCTCTCCATGACTGAGGGATCAAACCAGAACTTCTTGATCGTTGATGAAGAAGTAGCGATAGTGGCGTTGGTAGGCCGCGGGCTCTCGGGAGAGCTGGGCTCGGGCGTTGAATCGCCGTTAGTTAATGTGCAACTGCTGACCTCGGACGCCATTAATCACCAAGATCGCGGGGGGACAGGAGAGCACACGTAAGAAATGCGAGTGACTGTTTCCCACAGAAGATTACGAAATCAGAGGGAGGAGTAAAGATAAAAACGAAAAGGATGACTAAAAATCACCAAATACGCTGCTATGCAAGAGCTTGCGACGGGGCGATGTGCGAAGGATGTCAATTTATAAAACAACAATCCGGTTCAAACTTCCTGTCCAATCCCCCAGTCATCTCCAAAATCGGCCAACCGCTTCGTTTCTGGTCCAAAAAAGTTTAAGGTAAGGCGCTTGCTGTCAGGCGACACAAGGACGGCCAGGCCAAGCGCCAACTTGCCCCCGGCGGAGCCCCCTCTGCTGCCTGGAACCAGCGCAGCGTGGCAATGGCAGCATGGACAGGCCAAGGAACCAGGTAAGGCTGTGGCTGAGAGCCTGCAGGTCTGTAGGATGAGGGAATGAGTCAAAATGCGAGCAGAGGAGCCGCCCTCAGCTCCATTTGCAGTGGTTGTCGCTGCGGTGGAATGTAGTGGATTAATTTTGCTTTTGCTTTTTTTTTTCCTTCTTTTCCCCCCTCTTATTGCAGGGTGAAAGGGAAGAAACAGGGACAAAGATGCACTGCCGCAACAGAAATCCGTTGGCTGTCGCAGTGCGGCCTCACCCCACGTCCATGCAATCAATAAAAAAAAACCGTTCCCTCCCGGGTAACTTGTAATGCAAGTCGACCGGCTAGGCGAAAAGAGGTAACTTGAGGGAGGATGTATGCAATTTTTTATTGATCAGAAACGCATGTGGTATCACAGATGTGAGGCGGTCTTATCTCTGTGGTAATGGTGAACTCTGTGTTCGTGGAGCTGTCGTATTTTCTCGCTCTTTCCGAGAAAAGCTTTTTTCTACTACGTTCTTCTCGTTTCTTTGTTTGGATTTCTTTTTCCTTTGTCAACACGAAAGTCGTTTGGACGGTTTTCGTTTTCGTCTCATAGCAGCAAAGCCAGCTGGGATTCGAAGCCACAGCCACCTCTACTTACCTTACCAAGCAATTGAACCCCGCATAATTCCAAGCCTGAGGCAACCAAGGCAGAACAAACAATGGAGGTCGTAAACATCTTGTGGTCGGGTTGGGGTAGCTTGAGTAGCTAAACTCACTCGCGCAAGAGCGTGGCATTCACTTATGTGGGGTCTGGTCTGACAGGGGCCCTTAGTTCAGCAAGCAAGCCGCATGCTAATTATGGCAGCCCGGCGAAGCGTGATCAACCCCTTCCTTGTTGGGAATAGTAAGCAGCCTGCGTCCACTACAGGTCTATACTATATGAGTGGTAACCAGTTTATGTTGAACTTTTAGTGGCCAGGATTGTGTCACAGTATCCACGAGTCTCTCCTGTCATTGCTAGGATAGTACAGGAGTGAGATGCAGCGCAAAAAAAAAAAAACTAAAAAAAAACTCTTAAAACTCTCTCTCTATCACACATTCGTGTCGAGCCTCCACAGTTTTCGAAATCTATTGTCCGGATCATATCTCGTCTTCAATTCCCTTAGGCGCTTGGCATTTCCCCCAAACCCGGCCTCGGCGCTGAGCTGCTCCTCGGCGTAGTTCACGTAGTGACCCACCCCGCCGTGTCCCACCATGTCAGCCTTGAACCCCGCCGTGGCGATGCTGGTCGACAGTTCTCGCTTGAACGCCCGCATCTCTTCGTCTTGCGACGCGTCGTCGCTGCTGCAAACCACCATCCCCACGTTATAGTACCGGCCCCGGTTTCCCGTCGCCGTCGCACTGCCCAGCACAGACGCCGTCTTTTCGAATGGGATAAGCTCCCATCCGATTATGCTATCGCGTGCATCAACCACGCCGTCTGACTTTTGCAGCATCTCGTCCACCCAATCGTAGAGCTTGTTCGCGGCGCCGGCCAGCACCTCTTCGGTCAGAGGCGGGAGGACGTTGGTCCCGCCCTGCCGCATCATCGACCCGTGGGTTAAAAAGTCGTCCAGGACCTGATTCATCTCTGCGTACGGCAGCTGCTTCGCCGTGTTGCTGTGCGGACGCAGGCTCAACAGCGGCTTGAATACTTCACCCTCGGCCTTTTCCGCCGTGCCGTTGTAGAAGCAGCAAACCGTCGTGACCTTGGCCCTCTCCGTACTCTCTGAGTCTTTCGAGCTCCCGTACGCAGATGTGACCATGAGGCATTGATTCTCATCCCCCCTGTTGATCATCTCGTTTGCGGCCACGATGATCTCCGGCAGGCGCTCGTGCGGGAACTCTAGCAGCCCGCCCCAGACGTCGCCCTGAGGGTAGAGACGCGAGGTGAATCTGGTCGCGACGCCGAAGCTGTGCCCCGCCCCGCGCATGGCCCAGAACAGATCCCCCTCGGACGCGGCGTTGGCCGTCACGATCCTCCCGTCGCCCATGACGACCTCCACCTCGAGCAGGTTGTCAATGCAGAGGCCATACCGCCCGCTCAGCCAGCCGAACCCGCCGCCCAGGATCAAACCCCCGACTCCGGTATGTGATACAGTACCGCCCGGCGTGGCCAGCCCGTGCTCCGCGGTCGCCGCGTCGACCTGCCGCCACAGGCAGCCGCCGCCGAAAGTTACTGTCAGTGCGTCTGTGTCGACTGATATAGCCTGCATCAGGCGGAGGTGGATGAGCATGCCGTCCGGGCCAATGGATGACGAGCCGCTCGTGGCGTGCCCACCGCAGCAGACCGTGAAAGGGACTGCGTGCTCATTGGCATAGATGATGGCCCCGCTGACCTCTCCGGCTGTTTTGGGGAACACCACTATACCCTATGTGCTACGCTTTAGCATTTGGAAAGTACCAGTCGGTTGTTTGTAGGTGAGGGAATGTATTATGCTGAACTTGACTCACTGCCTGTTTAACAGCGAGTCCACTCCACCGCCGTATGGCCTCGTCGTAGCCCGGATCTCCCAAGACTATAGTGCCACCCGTCACGATGTTCTTCAGTGCACTGAGGTGCAAGGACGCAAAGTCCACAACTGCTACTTGTTCTTGATGTTCCATGTGAAGGGGTTATCTTGAAACGGGTAGGTATCTTGGTTAGAACGGCACCCGAATCCTTTCCATTTCTTGTCAACACACACACACACACATGATGGAGGACTGCTCGAGTTATACTTTCCGAATAAATAGGATCCGTGGCATCGCCGGTGACCAGTTGTTTGGGGGTTCAAGTGTCTATATTGATGATTGGTGACTATGTAGGGGGCAGTGAAGAGTACATCGCGCTCAATTTGTCATAAATGCTACCCACCTTCACTTACCAAGACCGCTACTATGACAGATCAACTTCCATCCCGCGCCCTTGTGCAACGTGCAGCAGCTATACGAGTTCTCAACAGACAACGATAGCCACTTTCGTCACTTGCTTATGACACAATTTTTTTTCCTAGCCGAGCAGCCAATAGAAAAATGTCCTGTGCAGATGGAGCCCTAGCCCTCCAATCCTAATACATCACATGTCGGATTACGGGCGGGAATACCGATCAACCATGGGTAGATAATGGTTCCCAATCACCCGGTTCTTTCAATGATCGTCGCGGTCAACCGTGCAGCAGCCAGCGCAATGCACGTAGCTTGAATAGGCATATAGACCAAGTTTCCAAACCCTGCATGATGGCCGAGTTGCTCGTGCAATGCTAGAAAGAAAAATAAATATTGCATGTTCAACGTGTGCCAAGACAGCAATGGCCCCATGTGTCTACCTCTTTTAGGTATGCAGTGAGTAAATAGTGCATCTTTACGTGCATGCCAATAGTTGTCCGGGGAAGTGATGTAGAAAAGCCGCGGAAATAGTTGACACTTGGAGATCATTTGTCTCGGATACTGTTCCGATAACAAGGAACAACATAGTCGGTTTGCTATCGGAGCTACAGCGGTGATAAGGTATACATACATCTTTCGCAATCGCGTGAGCAGATGCCAAGATGCAAGTACATTAGGCGAATCGCTCTCCTTCCCTGCCTGCTTCATGCCGATGAACCCTTTCTTTTCTGCAAAAGACAATGGCGACCCCACTTTCTCTGCAAGTGGTCTGGTATAAAGGACAACTGAGGGACCCAGAGCGCCCGGGCGAGAAAGCTCGTATTTCCAGCATCCAAAAACGGGATACATTGTACGACCTCCCAATTTTCTTTGTCCGCTATGAAGTCCGGCTCGTTGGGTGGTAGGGGTTCGCTGCTATGCGGGTATTGCGTATCCACAAGAAAGGCGCACGTGTTGATGTCCACGTACTTGCCCATGTCTTCTTCGTTGCGGTCGTTCATACCGCTAGGCGTAAGCCAAGTACCTCCAAAAATGCCAAAGCCTGTCCTCGCCTCCGAGAATTCCCCAGGGAGAAGGCCACGGAACTCAGAGCGAATGAACTTGGCACGCATGTTGCGGGGCAAAAAGAATGACGACGGAAATCGGTACCACTCCTTTCCGAAACAGACGGAGTCGCCAGAGCCCCCGAGGCCCTGTTCTCCCAAAACGCCGGTGCCCAGCGGCTTGTATAGGGAAAGAGGTGCCGAGTATGCGGTGTAAACCCCATAGACCCGAGTCAGGGACACATCAAACGCAAGCAGTACCGCAATAGATATGACAGCCAACTTGAGCTTTCCAGGGATCATGCCAATAAGAGTTTTGGGATTGGCGTTGCCCAAGGCAGTGACGATGATGTGGAATGCAACGGCTGCGTTGAGTGCCAAGAAGGGATAAGCCGGATACATGAAGCGCTCCTCTTTGTGTGGCTGCGCCGTGAAGATACCGAGCCACATGTAGAAAGGCGTCAAGAACACCGTGGTACGCCAGCCTGACCTGAGTTCATGACCAGTTGGCACGATGAAGTTCCGCACAAGGAACAAGGGCATTGACAGCATAGCCAGCACAAACCAGATGTTAAAATTGAGCGCGAGATTCCTGAAATAGAATGTCCACGGCTCAGTTCCATACAGGTTCGGTCCCCCACTCGAGGAGAAGATGTTGTACTTGACAATATTCCAGGAAACGACTTCGATCTTGCGGTAAAAAAATGTGTTGATGCATGTGTCAAAAACCTTGATATACAATAAGTATATGTTAGCAGTCATCAAACACAACGAGGGAGAGCCTCAAATGTCCACAACCGTGCGACTTACCACGAGGAGCAAAGCAGCCACGACTCCCCTACCAACACGGACAAAGCAATCAAACCTGCGCTCGCCATCGCCAAACAATGCGAAGAGACCCTCCTCAGCAAGGAATGGCACACACAGAGCAGCGGCAAAAGGCCAACCAATGACTCCAGCCACTGCAAACCAGAAGATTCCATGAGAGGTCTTTAGACCACCTCTCCAGTGTATGAAGGCAGCCGCACCTAGCATGCATGCGTACATGGCAAAGGACGACGGTAGGTATGCAGCACTAGCATGGAAGTTTCCAGGGCTTGCAACCAGCGCCATTATGAACCAAGTTCCGGTGCGCGGGGAGATAGTCAGGCTGATTGATCGGTATAGGAGCGTCTGTGTGAGGGCGCAAATGAAGGCCAACGCGTATCGAACAAAGTAGAATTCCGAGACCTGTAGGGTTGACGAACATTTAGCATGGGAGCGAAAGCCGAGGTTTGTGAGGTCTTGGCTGTATGAAAATAGGGTTAGCGGACCTTTGTTGACTGAGGCAGTACGCGGCGGATGTTGGCTACGATGGCGTGCAATGAGACGTAAAGCCAACTGCGGATGGAGTACTCAGGTGAGTACTCCCAAGTTTGCAATCCATAGCCATGGGTGAGGTAATGCGTCGGCTCCCAGTAGTTGAAGGTTTCATCGCAGTCCTGAATCGGAGCGAAGACAGCGGCTATGAGATTGGCTGCGAGGAAAAAGTAGAAGGCCGTGATGGGTTGGAGAACGAAAGGGCTTGGTGGGGTCCTGAAGATGATGTCAGTGCTGGTCAGGCTAGCAGAAGGACGGACCAACTCGACTCGATAACCAAATATTGTCTGGGGGTTCGAGGGCAACCACTCACTTTTTTCTGGCATGAGCTGCATCGGGATGAACAAATTCCCGCTGCCGTGAAATGTCTGTTGGAGGCATCGTGGTGATTGATGCACAAGATGGGTGCCTTTCAGTCAAAGTTTGGAAGCTCGATTTTGTTGAGCGCGCAAAGCCAACTGTCAACTGAAGCTTTCAATTCAGGTAGGCGTTTCGCACCTGCAGATGCGCTAGCCGCTTTGGCATTAGTGCTCATGAAATCCGGGGTATCGTTATCTTATCATAGCGATAATGAAGAAAAAAAAGTTGTATCAAAAGTTTGGATTGTCGACGGACCCCACCAATTGCCTCGAATTGCCAGCCAAATTCGTCTACTTTTTGACCTGTCCACCTACCTACCTTACCTCTCTGCGCCAGCTCAGAAATCCCGGCGCTTCTGTCACTACACTATTAGCGATTATTACATTATACCTTACCAACTGTAGAAAGACGGGCGCCATTCATTATGTCGGGTGGCTTCGTTATACCAGGGCTCGGCGAAGCAAAACCCAATGAAACGCTTCCAGTCACCAACTTCGCTTCCGAGGCGTTCCCCAAGACAGGCTCCGAAACAGAACATACCTCTACCATAAGTCGAGTGGAGAGTAACAATCCAGCTCCTGAAGATGCCATGAACATGGATTCATCTCAGCCCCCCAAGCCCATCCACGCCGCCGACACAAGGATCTCTGCGACCCTACCGGTCAACGGGGATTCGATGGACGTCGACGAGAGTACACAGAGTGCAGCTCATATCCAAGCACCAGCTCTTACACACGATGCGCAAATCCAACAGTCTCAACCGGAGACGGCCGCACCAGCTGTCGAGAAAAATACAACCCAGACAACCACAAAGCCGCAGGCAGGCGAGAACAACGATAACATGGAAGACTCAGCACACGTCACAGACGCTCTCGACGCAGCGCTGCTCGCAATGTCCCAGCCAAAGTTGGAGGGCTTGGGACCGACGACGGAAGCGATAGTGCAAGCACAAGCACCCGCCACAACTACCGAGCCAACCGCGCAAGAGGGCGCCGCGGCGGAATGGGGAGCGGATTCATCTCCATATGAGTCTTCTAGCGACTCTAGCAGCTCAGACGACTCTTCAGATGACGACTCGGAGTCTGGTGCTATGGGTTTAGAAGAAACGGTCCGCATGCTTATGGCCAACGGCGACGATTCGGACGCCGACAGTGATGCTGGCGGTGATGGCAAAAACGGAGGCAAGGGTCGACAAGTGCGGTCTAAGAACGAACAGCCTGACTGGGTCCCTCCGAAGCCCGAGGTCACTATAACCGAAGACATGGAAATCTTGCCTCTGGGTACCATTTTGAGGATTGTGGGCAATACGGTGTTGATTCAGTCTGGCGACGACGGCGAGGAACGAGTCTTGGACATAGAGACGGCAGTTTGCCGTGCTGATAGGTCCATCATCGCGGCTATTGCCGATGTCATCGGTTCGGTGCTTCGTCCTATGTATATCCTTCGATTTGCAACTCCCGAGGATGTCGAAAAAGAGGGCCTTGCCACGGATATGCCAGTGTTCTACTCGCCTCAGCACGCACAAGTAGTCTTGACACGAGCCCTACGCCAACAAAAGGGATACGACGCTAGCAACCTACATGACGAGGAGATTCCTATGGAGGATCAGGAGTTCTCTGACGATGAACAGGAACAGGCACACAAGCGACAGCAGAAGATGAAGAAGAAGGCCAACCGGGGTGGTGGTCGCGGTGGCCGTGGAGGCTCACAGAACCGAGAAATGGGCTCTGGTCACCATGGTTCATCAAGTGGGGCGGCAGCGAACGCAGACGTCGGGCTGAACTATGACGACGACGATGATGGTCCGTATAAACCCCTCTCCAGGCCGGTAAATTTCGGTATGGGTGCTCCCCCATCATTCGAAGGAGCTGCCGGTAACGATCGCGGTGGGGAGCGAGACAACTTCCGCGATCGTGGTCGTGGTCGCGGTCGCGGAAACCGAGGCGGGTTCAGAGGGGGACGTGGAGGAAACGGCGGAGGATACTCGAACGGCTACTCAAAACCACAGCAGGACCGTTATCCAAACTATGACCAACAACAGCAACAGGCCCCCCAGTCACAACCTGCAGCTCCTTACCAGTGGATTCCACCTCCACCACCGATGACGTTCAATGCTGGACCGCAAAATACTCAACAAGGAGGCGCCGCCATGCCGTTCGCATTTCCCCCTTTCCCTCCGCCGGCACACCAGTTTGGTGGAAACCCTACACCCGCGCCGCCCATGGGACAACATTCTCCGCCTGTTGCTCCTGCTGCTGGCCAACCTCAGGCAAATTGGCAAGCAATGGCGGCGTTGTATGCCAACCCGGCGTTCCAGCAAGCCCTTAGGCAAGCGCAGCAACAACAACCGCCAACAGGCCAACCTGGCTGGGGTCAAAGTCCGGGTGCGCCCCAGTGATGTTGCAGTTCAAGATTACAAGCGCTTGGCTTTTGTGGAAAAAGCACAGGGTTGATGGCGTGACGGATGTTGTAGATACATTTCTTGTTAGAATTATACCCCGAAAGTTTTCAGCTTCTAGACCTGGAACTAGATTTGTTCTAGTTCGCCGTGATGAAATTCTTGTTCTAGTTCCAGTTTCGCGCCACATCTACTCGTATCAACCTACACGCAGCACTAAGCATTAAACCTCCGATGCTTTGACCAGGCAGGCAGGCAGGTTCGTGTAATTTGGTTCTCATCACGCGTTTTTTTTTTTTTTTTTTGGCTGGGCCTATGCAACGCGATCTCCGACTCGGCCTTGCAAGTTTCGCGTCTTGAGTGATATCATTTACATGGGGGATATCCCGGTGTGAGCGAGCCGGACTCTAGAGATCGGCGGCTGGAACCAACGGCTTAGCTCGTTCTTACGCGACTGGTTGACGATGATTGCAACGGTTAAGCGATGAGCTTTTTTCATCGTCATTGTGGTCCACAGGCACGCCTGCCCTCGCTTGGGGAACCCAGAACAACCGAGCTACAACGCATTGAAAAGTCCAATTGGGCAATTTTCTCGATCAAATGGGTATGGGGCCCTAGAGCAGGCGAGTAGCCATCATGTCCTTAGAATAGAACCTTCGGT
>JAVHJQ010002246.1:0-15866 GCA_031306095.1 Pyricularia sp. CD86 | reverse complement strand
TGCTCTCCACATTTCCCAAATTGCTCGTTCTTCATCATGTTTATTCTGAAAATTCGGTTGTAAATCCCCCTTCTCCCCCCAACTAATTGAGATTACTTGAGGGCTGTACGTCGTGGGCCCCCGTTGCCTCAGAAAAGGATGCTGCAATACACAATCGCAAAACTCTGAAAATACACTTTACAAACGATATTTTTTTACATACCAGATTTCGCGGATAATTTGCGTGATCTTATTTGCGCTGTGTACGCACGAAAATTACAATATGTGCACAGCGCGAATAGAGATACGTACGTTACCGCAAGTTTTGTATGTAAAAGTCGCATTTGTACAGTGTATTTTTCTTGGTTTTGGTGCCCCCTTTCCTCACGACGTACAGCCCCCAAGTATTACAAAAGTATTATCTTGCATTCACAATACAAAATGACACCCTTGCGAAAATCTGGCCGTCATAGGATGGATCTATTTCCGGGTAATTACCCTCGCAGGGGTGGAAAAAAGGATACCAGATGGGGTTGGTTACATTGCATCGTTATTCGAGGGGGAAAAAAAGAAGCAGCGGCAAGTTTGTCCGCCTGTATTCGTTGAGGGGGTCTCGGACGGCTTATATGTGATATATTATGCACCCAAGCATGAAAGTCAGGTATAAAACTTGTATGTCTCGCATGTACCATACTCAAGCTTTTGTCGTAGACAGCCAGACAGGGAAGTCTATACACCCAAAATTGTTAAAAGGGCTAAAATGGCTGCTCGGGCTTTCTTGGGGGCTATATGCCTTGCACTTTTCACCGTCTGTGGTGCTCAAGAAGCTCAAACGCTTCCCTTGACTGTCGACCTTGGTTACGCTCTCTACCAAGGAGTGGAGAACACTACCAATGGACTGAGCGTTTGGAAAGGGTAATTATACTATCGATACAGCTTACAAGAAAGCACACCCCCTTCAAAACAAAAGGCATGTGGCACAAGTCAAGGATTCAAACTAAGCATCGGTTGCATACAGCATCCAATATGCGGCCCCTCCCACAAAAAATCTTAGATGGCAGCCACCGCGCGTGCCCGAGACGAACAGGACTACGGTCCGGTCCGCCGCGAACTTTGGACCCGTCTGCCCCATGCAGTTCCCGGCCCCGTCACCGGCGTTCTTTGTCCCAGGCAACGAGGACTGCTTGTACCTGAACGTGTATGCGCCGAGCATGACGTCGGATGCGGCCAACGGTACCACTGACGGCCCTGGTGCTGCTGCTGCTGCTACTGCCCTGCCGGTCTACGTTTACATCCACGGTGGTGGCTACGGGCTCGGGGACGGTACGATGCCGATGGAGGCATTGCTGGCTGCCAATGGGAACAGTTTTGTTGCTGTGACGATACAGTACAGAGTAGGATTATTTTTAAAACTTCTTCTCTACTCTTGACTCGGTACTCTCTCTCTCTTTCTCTGTTTCTCTAACTTTCTAAGCCGTGTCCACTCACAGCTCGGCGCGTTTGGTTTTGCAGCATCACCAGAGGTCAAGGCAAAGGGCGTCCTCAACGCAGGACTGCTGGACCAAGAGTTTGCGCTGAAGTGGGTGCAGCGCCACATACAAAAGTTTGGCGGCGACCCGAGGCGCGTCACCATCGGAGGCGAGTCCGCAGGCGGTGGGAGCGTCATGCTTCTGGCGGTTGCGCGGGACGGGAAGCTGGGCGAGCAGCTTTTCACCAATGTGAGTTTTGCTTTCTGTTTCCCACGCAATCTGCTCTTTGTTGGGCATATATCCCCTAAAGATCTTACAACACTAACACCGTCTCAAACGCCCCTCAAAAAAAAAGCTTATTTTGCAGTCACCATACCTTCCTACGCAGCCAAGATACGATGATCAAGTAATAGTTGAACGCTACCAAGCCTTTGCCAGGGGAGCCGGGTGTCCGGTTAATGGTTCTGCGTCTTTTGACTGCTTGGTGGCGGCGGATACATTGACTCTGCAGTATGCTAGCGCGAACCTGACTGTGGGCAGCCTGGTTCCGTATTCAAACTGGTAAGTCGTAAACATGTGCTTACACAAGCCATCTTGCTCGTCAGAGATTTATATGCATAGGAACCTCGAACAACCAACACCGGGCTAACATGACGTTTATTTGTCTCTCTGTACACAGGGCAAACATACCCGTTACTGATGGAGAATATCTCACTGCACCTACAAGCCAGCTTCTGGCAAGTAAAAAGCTCAACGGCAGGAGGATACTCTCTGGGGTGAAGACTCCCCGCTACATACCAAAATGTTCATCTTTTATCAGGAGAAGATTAGCTAACTGCCCCCAACCCAGAACGTCGCCAACGAGGGATCCGCTTTCACCCCGAAAAACATCAACACGGAAGATCTCCTTCGCGCGTTTATTAAGCAAAACTTTGTGAAGCTCTCCGACCAGCAAGTGACGGCCATTCTCCATGCATACCCCAGCGTGCCGGGCCCAGACGACCCCGACAGCCCCCGGTTCGAAACCGACGGCTTTGGTCCCGCTACTGCTGTCAATGTCAGCCAGACCGGCACCGGACATCAGCAGCGCGCATCTGTTGGTTCTCCTTATTTAATCCATGTTCTCTCCATTAATCAGAGTTGTAATGCTCAACATACCAGATAGAGTAAAAAGCTAATCGGTGGTAAACAATATCCACAACGAACAGGACATATACGCCGAGGCTACATTCGTCTGCCCCGCCTATTGGCTTGCCGACGCGTTCAGCTCTTCCCCCGGGCATGAGAGCTACAGGTTCCAGTTCTCGGTTCCCTATGCTACCCACGGTCGGGACAATGATGCCGCCTACGGACCTGACTACAGCGGCCACGGCCCTGATCTCAGGCTTGCTTTCCGCAGTAGGTTATCCTTGTCTGGCGAGAAGAAGTAGCCAACCTTCAAAAACTTGATGAAAAAAAAAACATTCCAAGCGCTGACATTACATTCTCGTCCCCGAAAAAAGGTATATTTGGAAACTTCATACTCAAAGGAAACCCATCAATCACCAATGGCGAGGCCAACGGTGCATCTTCATCAAACCCAGACGCGCCCAACAACGCCACCATGTGGCCGCAGTGGAATCTCGAGCACCGGCAAATGCTCAACGTGAACCAGACGGGCGGAAAGCCGTACTCGACCGTGGTTAACGGGGCGACCGTAACCGAGTTTACAGGGCCGAGCCTGAGGAACGACTTGAAACTCGTCGACGCCTACACCTGGGAGGGCGGAAGGGGTAAGAGGTGCGACTTTTGGCAGACGATCAACCCGGTGATTCCTCAGTAGCGTTTGACAGGGATTTAGTAATATGGGTTCGTAGTTGTGAGAGCTAGGATTGTGAGGGCAAAGAATAATTGGAGGGCATAGATGTAATGACTTTTTGGGGCTTGACTTCAACCTTGAAACATCTCATTGGTGTTCCTTTGTTCCGTTCTTTGCTTTCAGTCATAACTTGATACGAATATGTGAGAACACGTTATCTCAGCATGCAGAGCATCATGTTAGCCAAGTTCTGCGTTTGACTTGTTTTTTTTTCACTTTTGAGTGTTCCTATTTAAATATTAGAAACTGTGTGATAAAAGATACTTAACGTACTTATTTCGAAGAGAGTATAAATATGCAGACAAGATATAGTACATCTATGATTATTACAGACGTATGCAGTGTTCTTCTTGAAACACAAAACGGACAAACCACTTAGCGGAGCACACAGGTGCAAATACTAGAGTAATGGATATGTTTAACTGAGTAGGGATAAATTTCTAGCAAATCTATCATATACCTCTTTACCTGACACAGAAACTGTCCACCAGTCACTTACAAAAACACCACCCAACGACCCTAGGTCCTTCCCGCACCAGGAAAGCCGGGGATGTGGTACAGGTTCGGCGGAGACATGCCCGAGTACCTCATCGCAGCGCGCACATATAGAGCCGTGAGCTCCGTGTCGACGACCACGACGGCGGACCGCGGGAAGATGCTGACCGAGTGTAGACGGAGCACCCCGGCCGTCCGGTTCAGGAACCTCGACATGCCGCGGAGGTAGTCGTCCACGCTGCCCGCGTACAGGTCCCGCATGCCGATGAATATCCCGGGGCTGTCCTCGTGGTCGGCGGCTAGGTTGTGCCAGTACACGTCGATGGTGTCGGCCTCGTCCGCGGGGTGGGCTGTCGACTCACGGCGGCTGGATCTTTGGCTCCGGCTGCTTGGTTCCTCAAAATGCCGGCTACAGTCCGGTTTAGTACTATCCTCGATTTGTCGTGTTTGCCATCGCCAGTTCGGGTTTCTTGGGCCGGGGTCTCGGATAATGGAGTGACCTGTCACTGGAGATGAGTACCCATTGGGGCCTGGCTGTTCGCTTCCGGATGCATCTCCTAATGAGCTTGGTGTCTTTTTAGCCGCCGGGCAATCCGTGCTTGGAGCTTCACTGCCCACGGAGTTTTTATCCTGTCGAGTGTTTGCAATTCCAGGACGGCTGCTGTTTTGCAGGTTTTCGAGCAGTGACAACATGGCAAGGTGAAGCTTTGGCTGAGTATTTGACAGGATCGATTAGGTTTACCGAAAGTTATCTTTATTTCTACCTTGTTGCTAAAGCTTAAGTATGTTAGTTGATCAGATTGGTCAGGTCGGTAGTTGTATATATAATCTCTGGCGCAAGTCTTCTGCAGTGCATAAATTCTAGAGACAGAGGCCTTGGCCCTTTTAAATACACGTTGGGAAACGGAAATGGCCGATGGGCTTCAGTGACTGAGTCTCTCGATAGGCGACTGCCTTGGGTCAGATCTGTTTGTGATTCACGAGCACAAACGGCGACAAGTAGGTCGGGCATTCGTGCCTAATAAAATCGCTGCCAGACCGTTCACTGGAGTTTCTTGTATATACCTAGATATTACAAGACAAGTCTTGTTGACTCTAGTTCTAGTGCTAGACCAGGTCATTAGGCCATTGGGAATTTCAGCAGGTGTTTTTTTCAGAGTGACACTAAAAGAAGTATACATTCCGGGACCAGCGGCATTCAGTAAAGTAATTGGGGACATGTTCAAGTTGCCTTGATGGGTAACCACTCAAGGTAAAGAAAGGCACACAGCCTGACTGCACTCTGCGTCAATGGCAGTTGATCCGAAGACGCATAATGTCAAGTGAGCGAGGACTTTGCGCTAAATCCCCATAGAGTTCGATGTTCGGTTCAGATGGTGTCTCGGACATCTCGATTCGTTATATTATCATCTGTCCCAAAATCCAGGTGAAAGCGAGTTGAGGAAAAGGAAAGCCAAATAAACCGTTTGCAACGAGTGTCGCTCGGGGAAAAAATTACAGTAGAATAAAGATCTCGCAAAAAATACAAGCAAGGTAGGAATTGGAAGTTTCTCCATACCTACCTTGGGTAGCTTAGGTGCATCGCAAAAATGAAACCGCTATTCCCTAGGTGCCTTGTACAAGCTCACAGGACCTGGGCTAGCGTCGAGTCAGTCAGATCCAGGCAACACACGGCAACATCAGCTACCCCATGCGGCCCGTGGATCTAAGTTCCGCCTGGTGACGTAGTGGAACCACCAAAGCTATAGCTCCAAATAGCTACGGCGATAAGCCCGATAAACACCATCAGACCCCGGCTCAGGTGGGGTTTCGTGGGGCTTTCCCAGTGAGACGGGCTGCTTTGTCCGCGCGTGCTGTGCTTGTGACCTTGTCTCGCTCCCCCAGGCTTGGATGAACCTCGCTGCCCGTTGCGGGCTTTTGGGAATTTTTACTTTTGAGGGTTTCCTGAAACTTCCCGAAAGAGACCAACCCTTGATACTTTACTTTATTCTCTTATATCCTCTTTCCCCTCCTGCGCGACCGAGTTTTGCCCTACAGTAGACTTCCGAAAGGCATCATCTAAGAGCCCATATCTGACTCCTCAGACTTTCGCCATGTTCGACATATTTGCCAAGCTATTGTCGTACGTTTTTTTTTCTGCTATTCAAACTAGCAGCAAAAAATAGCACCATCAATCAACCTGCGCTTACTTGTGATCCGATGCCTGCGCTGCTGGATTGAAGCTAACTCCAAGCCGTCACGGCTACTACCAGCTCCATCGCGTCCTTCCTTTTTCCTCTGTTCGCCTCTTACAAAGCTCTTAAGACTACCGATCCCGCACAGCTTACACCATGGCTGATGTATTGGGTTGTCCTCGCCTGCGCGCTCTTGGTTGAGTCCTGGACTGAGTGGTTTCTCTGCTGGTGAGGTCTATCCAAACGATCCAAAAACCATGACTACCCTGCTAACCCATACATCGAATACTGCAATCGGCTAGGATCCCATTTTACGCATACATTCGTCTCCTCTTCCTCCTCTACCTCATCCTGCCGCAGACACAAGGCGCCCGCGTCCTCTATCAAGACTATATCCACCCGTACCTGCAGGAGAATGAAGACCACATCGATGACTTCATCGCATCCGCACATGACCGGGCCAAGGCCATGGGGATAATGTACTTGAGGCAGCTGATTGAATACGTCAAAGTCAACGTCCTGGGTATGGCCCCATCCCGGGTCGAGGAGCAGCAGCAGCCACAGGCCCAAGGCTATGGCGGTCAGGCGTCATCCGTAACCCAGAACCTGCTTGCGCGGTTCACTTTGCCTTCGGCACGTTGGTCCGGTGCTGGTGGCGACTCCGACGGCAACAGCGGCGCCGCCAACGACTTTTACGGCATGCTGGCTGGCGCTGTGGGCGCCGCTATGAACTCGGCCGGTGGTGCTAGGGACAACCAGCAGGGCCCCGGTGTTTCCCGATCCGTCATACCCAGCCATGTGAACGAGGCCGACAAGGCCACCTTCATCGCGACGCAGCGGGAGCGCCTCACAACCCTACTGGCGGCACTGGACCGCGAGGCCGCGAGCGTGCAGTCTGGGGCGTCATCGGCCTCCACGCCTGTACCGAACAATTCGTCGTCTCAGGGCTTCTTCCGCGTAAGGGACGTGGTAGAGGGTCTTGCCGACACGGCGGCGGGGCTTACCAAATCGCGCAGCGAGACGGACTTTGAGAACATCGATGCCATGAGCGGGACCGAGGAGGTTGGAGGCGACGAGGACGGTTCTCTCAGGCGTCGGACGCAGGCAGCGGGCGGTTCTTGGATGCCATGGGGCTGGGGAGGATCACAGTCGCCGGCCGCTGGTGACCCTGCCAACCCTGATAGGTCCAACATTGGCCACAGCTCCGGCGTGAACACCAACGCCGGCCAGTAACTGTTTCTTGTTTTGCTCTTTGCTATTATTAAGTCTGACTTCTTTTGAATTCATTCTTTTGGTTCCACATGTGATCTCACGTCACCTGTGGAGTTCATTCTTCCTTCCTGTTGGCGGCTCGTCCCGACGACTGGTAGTATCTTTTGAGTCTTACAGGATAAACAGGATCACCATCATTAGACGTGAGCCGCAATGGCCGAATTGGAATCGAGTTGTGTTATCCTTGAAGTGTCCCTACAACAAGACCGATGCATTGCCCATTTGATGTTCACATGTGCGAAACTGAGATGAGAAATATGATCGGAAGAATCGCCCGGCTAATTTAAGCTGGGTATGCTGTAGGCTGTTCGTGTTTAGCAATCCTCTGTACATGGCCCCTCTAAAGTTACATGGAGTTCTATCTCTTACAAAAGAAAAGAAAAAAAATAATGTAATGTACATGGCAGAATCAACATCCTCATGTTGCTAGAACATGGTCTACACGTTCACGTAGGGGGTATCTCTGCGTAAATGATGGGGATCGGAGTGCTTTCTTGCTGTTTCTCAAGCAGTCGGCTTGACCTTCCAAGGATAACCAGCCTCTCCGTCCTTGCGCATCCAGATCTGCCGCTTGCTCTTGTTGACAACGTGCTCGACCCAGACCTGCTTGGCATGCTTCTTTTTAAAATCGCGAATGAACCGGGGGTCCCACAGCTCCGAGCCTATGCCCAGGTCCTTGCAGCAACGCATTAGAGCGTTGGACTTGCAGCCCTCGCCCGCCGTTGGGATGGACTCGTCGCTAAAGTATTGACACTCGCCGCGGGCCTGCGAGACATATCTATAGATAGTGTTGAATCATGGGTCAGTTCCTTCACGGTTTCCCCAATAGAATTTCCATGACGCGCGACCGCCGGGTGGTGCCGCCTTACCTTCCGTGCGCGACCAGCGCATACTCCCTGGTGACGACCTTCTCGCCGACGATGAGATCACCACGCGGCGCCAGGCCCCACGCTCCCGGCCCAAACGCCTTGTTGAGGATGCGGCGGTACTTGATCTCGGGCAGGTATATGATTCCGTCGGGCTTGACCTCGACGTCTTCGGGGTCGAGGGGCGCCATGAGGATGGCGGCCGCCTCGGGGCTGAAGGGGCTCTGGCCCAGGCCGTGGAACGACTCGGACCAGTCGATCGTCGCACCGCCCTCGTCACCGTCGGGGTGGCTGCTGGCGGCGATGCTCTTTGCGATTGTCGACGCCTCTGGCACGGGGGCAAAGTTGGATGCGATGCTGGGCGGAGGCACGGCGGCTGCTTGCGGGTCGAGGATCGGGTGGGACGGCGGCTCCGGGTCGGATGCGGCTGGTGTGGGGACGGGCTTGCGCGCCGCGGCCGGCGTCGCCCTGGCGTACGTCTTCTTCGCGGCCGGTGCCGGGCTGGCTGGTGTTGGTGCCGTCGATTCTGGGCTGGAGGGCGCTGCTGCTGCTTTGTTCTGGGCGGGCTTCCAGTAGCTGACGGATCGGGCATTGGAGGGGCCCGAGGACCTGGCTCGTATCGCCGAGCATGACCGCAAAGGCCGCAGGGCGCGGGCTGCTATTAAGGACATTTTCTTTCGTTTTATATGTCTGATTGGATGGAGGTGATGATGGTGATGTGGTTTTGCGAGGGCGGGATGGCGTCATGAATTTTTTTCGTTGTACGAGAATCGCGTTGTGAACCAACAGCCTGGACCCCTGTCGCGTTGACACGACTGACAGTTGGAGTGGAGTTGTCTTGTCAATGGTGCATTAGGTGCACCTAACTAAAGTGGTTGATAGGTAATTATACATGACATGTAAAACTCATACACACGGCCTAGCCGTACTTTCTTCAATAAGAAAAGAGCAATAATACACTACATTCAATTCAAGAGAATCGAGGATATTATGCATCTTTCGTCTCGGTCCTCTTATCGTTGTTGTGTGCTTTCCAACACTCCTTAAACCGCTCCATCTGTTGGAATTGTGTACAGGGTAGGTGGAGTTTTGCATCTTTTTAGCAGGCAGTTCACCAAAAGACGAGAGGCGATTTCGTCTCGGACGTACCTCCTTTGTGCACTGCCTCCAGTCCTTCTTGTCTGAGTGACATTCCGTGAGCTTCCAATTTTCCTCGGAGCACCCGGTGCTGAAGATGCGCTTGTCCCTGGAGCGGTGAGAGTTTTTTTTTTTTTTCTTCTGATGAGCGCAACGCTAGACCAAGGTAGGCGCAACCTCTGACAGCGGCAAAACTTACCACTCGTCCGGCTCGTCGTCGTCCTCAGTCGAAGCTTGCTTGTTTTCTGCTTCGCTCTCGGCTTTGGTCATGATTGTTACGGTGGTTGTAAATTATGCGGCCTTCAAATGTTTGATTATCTTTTTTTTTACTGATGATTCTTTGATTTCGTTGGGCCGAAATCCTGCAAAGCTTATTGAAGAATTGAATTAGTTGAGGGATACACCGAAAGTTTTCTAACAGAAAACAAAATCTCACTGGACGCTATTTGCTCAGGGTCGTTCTAGGTTCACTGCGGCGCCCCACGACAGCACCCACCATTCGTTCCTCAACAGATCAGAACATCCGCTCTCTTCGTCTCATTCAGAACGTCCGTTGCCTTTACATTGGCCATCGGAATTGCAAAATAATATACAAGCAGGATAAAATGGCTCCAGTTCGATTGAACGTATTGGTTTATACAGGTGAGTTTGCTACTTCCGGCTATACTATCTCAAAAAACCCCAAAAGTAACAAGTCAATCATTAAAAATACAAACTTCTGACTCTGAACAAAAGGTAGCGGCACCACTACTGAATCAGTCAAGCATGCCGTCTACACCCTACGCCGACTCCTGGCCCCCAACTATGCAGTGTCTACCATAGATGAGAATGCCCTTCTCAAGGAGCCCTGGGGACCGACATGTGCCATGATAGTGTTTCCTGGGGGTGCTGATCTCAAGTATTGCCAAGTCCTCAACGGTTCCGGCAATGATTCAATCTCAAACTTTGTCCGCAGGGGAGGCCGCTACCTAGGTTTCTGTGCTGGCGGCTACTATGGGTCTGGACGCTGCGAGTTCGAGGTCGGAAGCAAGGAGGGCATGGAGGTCATTGGCTCCCGTGAGCTAGCCTTTTTCCCTGGGACCTGCCGTGGCAGCGCGTTCAAGGGCTTCAAGTATCACAGCGAGGCTGGTGCCAGGGCTGTCAAGCTGAAAATCAACCGCCGCGAATTTGCGGACCAGGCGACAGCCGGACTGGCGGACACCTTCCGCAGCTATTATAATGGCGGTGGTGTTTTTGTGGACGCCGAAGCGATGAAATCGCAAAACATCCATGTGCTTGCAGAATACACCGAGGATTTGGATGTAGACGGCGGTAGTGGAAAAGCCGCTATTATCCATGTTCAAGTCAACGATGGTCATGTCATATTGACTGGTCCACATCCTGAGTATGCTTTTTCTCGTAATTTTGGTACCAAAGATGAAGCACTGATATACTAATTGACTACCTGATAATTAGGTTCGACCAGTCCCAACTAAGTGCTCCAAGGCCAGAAGTCAAGGGCTATGACAAGCTCATTCTGGATCTTGAGGCAGATGAGCCAGCGCGCATTGCATTCCTCAGGGCCGCTCTGATGAAAACAGGGCTCGAAGTGGTTCAAGACCCGGTGGGCACTGTCCCCTCTTTGTCAAGCCTACATATTTCCTCTGCCAACCACCAAGAAGTGGGTGACGTGCTGTACTCTTTAGGGAATGTCCTTACTGAGCAATCTGATGGAACAGAACTCATCAAGGCGGAGATCAATTCGTTCCGCGTTGTGAACCCATCTTCTACAAAAACATGGGACATGTCAAGCCTGAGCAACACCGTGAACGATAGCGCTGCCAAATCCGACAAACGCGAGACGGATACCAGCAATCAACTGATCTTGTTTGCCCATGAAGATTCTTGGCCTCAACACAAGGAAACACCACACTTTGACCATGAGTTGTACTACAGCAGTCTCAGCCGCTACAGGAGAAAGGAGCGAGATTCTCGTGACTGGGGAACCACTCTCATGTACGGAGAAGTCGTGACTAGTACAAACACTATGCTGGAGAAGTACGATGTCCCATCCTACAAGGCTCTGAGTGTCATGTAACATGCCTGCCGTCTGTCTCGTGCGCTTCAACTGACAAACCCAGGAACCCAACCATTCTCGGAAATATTCCCACTGGGTTCACATTCACTGCAACTACACAGGTCTCCAGCAGAGGTCGAGGCAGCAATGTTTGGATAGCGCCACCGGGATCATTGATGTTTTCCGTCCTCATCAACCACCCTGGGCATCTGATGACAACCCGTCCAATTGTGTTCATACAGTACCTCGCAGCCGTTGCTGTTGTTGAAGCAATTCAAGGCTATGACAAGGGATACGAGAAGATGCAAGTCAGGCTGAAGTGGCCCAATGATATCTACTGCCGCGACCCAACCAAGCCCGAAGGTCCAGCACACTACGTCAAGATAGGGGGTATACTGGCCAATTGTTCCTACAGTTCAGGGAACTATCAAATTGTGCTCGGGGTTGGCATCAACACGAACAACTCCCGACCGACGACTTCGCTCCGCGCGCTCGCCGAGGCTGCAGGCTTGCCACCTCTGAAGCTGGAGCAACTGCTCGCCCGGATCCTGACGCGCATGGAGGCCAGATACAACGGTTTTACTATGAAGGGGTTCTCTGGTGAACTCGAGGGCGCATACTACCGCCACTGGCTGCATTCTGACCAGGTGGTCACACTCGAGACGGAGGGCGGTGTGAGGGCCAAGATCAGAGGGATCACCAAGGACTGGGGGATGCTGGTGGCCGAGGAGCTGGGGCTGGGAGACAGGACTACGGGTAGGACCTTTGCCCTGCAGAGTGATGAAAACAGCTTCGACTATTGGAGGGGCCTTGTGAAGCGGAAGATCTGAGCAATCAGCAACCGTTGGCTGCGAGCTTTTTGACGGTGTCTTGTACGGTGGTCGACTAGTTAAGGTACGTATTCTGGACAAGATTTTGCCACTGGTAAAAGTCTCCATGGATTAAAACATCTGACATTGGCTGACCATGAAAAGATCGACAGATGAACAGGTGTCTATTGTATTGTCTGTATGCCAGTCTCCGGCCGAAGAAACCAAGACGATATACACTGAAAACTGCAACTGCTTGCCAACCCACGCTTCGACATGTCTTGTTGGATTTACGGCTTAAATTCTGCATAACTGTTCAAACTGACTGCTGGAGAAATTCAAGAGGTTTACTTGTTATGTACGAATATGTACCGGACAAGTCACAGTTGGCTCGACCCCTTGGCTGGCCAATTCTGGGAGCTCGGCGATATCCACTTATACCTTGACAAAAGACGTAGCATGTTTTATGGCACATAGGCAACCGCACACCGACAACTCTGCCAGAACAATGCACACCGGTAAGCCGCATATTGGGTGCTAGCACGTCCTTGTCAACGTTTCGTTTTCCCCATGCAAGTATGCCTCGCTTGGCTGCCTACATCAGGTAACTAGCTCTGTGCGGTTGGGACATGGATTCGATGGCGGGTTGGGTTAACAATGCATTTGATTCCAGGCTGATTTGATTACCTGCAGGAGACAAGCTCCAGACCACCATAGATGACATCGCAACTTTTACGAAGTACTCCGCATCTGCATATATTCAAGCATGTTTGAGTTGAGGTTTGCAACCCAAACTTTATAGCCTGTTGGCGCAACTCCAATGTGAGATACTGTTGTTCGGATTGGAGATTGAAAAAACTACTCAGTGAAAACTAATTATGATAGGGCCTCAAATAAAGCAAGTCAAGTCTCCCCCACAACTCAAGCACGGGAAGTGCACGGGTTTCCGTCGGTCCCGACCGTTTAAGGGGTTGTAAGCTCGACCCATGTATTCATATTCTGCCGCGAGCAAAGCCCGCCAATCATGATGTGTCATTGCAGCATTTAATATACGGCACAAAGTCCATTTTCCGCTTTTGGTCGATGTGTATTCTGTCAGTAGTCAATTCTGTCGTGCACATTTTTGTTTTGTTTTGATTCCATGTTTGCCTCCCCTCCTGTCTATCCCCCCTTTTTTTCTTGCCACACCGCATATTCTTCCATCCCCCGGGACTCTTCCAGACTAGACCGGATCCAGATTACTGACTGGCGGAAGACAATGATGCAGCAGGTAGCCTATGCACGCAGCCGTCCCTAGTAGCTGGTTGGTGACGAAAGCCCTAGGCTGTAGCATTGTGATCTATATTGCACCCGCGGCCAGAAAACCAGGCTGAAGGAACAATGGTCCCGGTTCTTTGCAAGCGGCCTTGGCCCTCGGCGTCATACTACCGGATAATAATGGTCCTCGACGTGCACACTTCACCATCTCATTTGGTCTGTTTTTGGGTTGCCCTCGATTATTTTCACCTCTTGCAAACTATGAAGACTTGGCTCCCTCCTATACTACCAAAGCATCGATGGAAGCCACATGGTGATACTCATATCCTATTGTAGTGCTTGCGACCAGACTTCCTGGATCAAAGGAATCTACAATCCAGGGACTTGGTTGATTTCGACGCAGGTTATCGCCCGTGCATACACGTATTAATCGTCGCCAAACTCGCCGACTCGATCGACCCGATGAAAGATACCATAGACGCTGCAGATTCGTTGGACAGGCAGCATGATGGCAACCCAGCCATATTGGCAGGGCTTTTGCTCCCTCACATCGTCTGCACCGTTTTCATAGCCGCAAGAGCATGGTCTAGGTTACGAATCCTCCGCAAGTGGTTCATCGACGACGCGTTGATAACAATGGCCTGGGTCATCTCTACGGGGGTTTGTGTCGTCTACACACTTGCAGCCGAGACGCACAACATTCAAAAAGCAGCCGCTAAGACCACAAATGTCGATACGGATGGGAATCGCCAGTTCGGGAGCACCAGTCGAGATGTTATAACAAGACAGTACCTATTTCGGACGTACCTTGGCCTCATCTTCTACCAGGTATGCCTCTGCCTGACCAAGTTCTCCATCTTGGGCTTCTATCTGCGCATGTTCGGCACCTGGCGGCCCCTGGAGCGCCGACTTGCCTGGGCGACGGTGACTTCTGTTGTGGCGTTCGGGATCCCGCTGCTCTTTGGCAGCATTTTCATATGCCATCCGGCCACCGGCACGTCTTTCCTGGTCGGAACCCCGGAGACGGACAAATGTTTCCCCTTCACGCCGCTCCTCATCGCCAGCGCGAGCCTGCACACGACCACCGACGCCTGGCTCATCGCGCTCGTCATCCCCTGCGTCTGGCGGCTCGACATTGCGCCGCGGCAAAAGGCGGCCCTTGGCGTCGTCCTTTCCCTTGGCGTTTTCGTCATCGCCGCCAGCCTCACTAGGCTACAGCTATCGCTTCACTCAAGCTACATGCCGGTCGGTGGTGGCGGAGGAGGGGAAGCGGGAAGTGGCGGGGCGGGCAACACACTCGCCTTCTTCGTCATGACGATACTCGAGTGCGACGTTGCGTTAATTTGCGCGTCGGCGCCGACGCTGAGGCCGCTACTCGCCAGGCTGTGGCCCAGATCCGGGATGGGGGACCCGTTGGTGTCCAGGAGGCGGCGCCACTGTCATTACCGACAGAACCCGCCGCGGGTGCTCGAGAACAGCGTAAACCTGACGAGCGTCGTCAGCTTCCACGGGTACCCGTGGGCTGCCAAGACGGGCAACACGGAACACGAGGTCAGGAGCCCGGCTCCAAGCCCAGACGGGAGCGGATTCAAGAGCGGCACAAAGAGGCCCCTGACGGTGGGGGATGCGTACCCTCCGCGCAGACCGCCGCCCGATATGCCGGTGCCGCCGGTGCCGGCGCTGAGAAACGATCATCGGACGCCGACCACGCTCAGCCTCAAGAGCCTTGTGAATGTGGTATCGCCTCGCAGTCGGGCGGTCACACTGACGGATGAGGAGGACGGGGCGGTGTTGCTGCCAGGGGACGGCGGAGCTGGGCTCTGCCGGGCACAGACGTGGTCGCAGAGCCAGGAGAGCTTCGTCATGGGTCTCAACGACCCGGCCAGCCCGCATCGGACGAGCTTCGTTTTTGGTGCGCATCACGGTGATGGCAAGGGCTGCGCTGGTGGAGAGACGGGTGTAAGCTCGGTGGTGGATGTCTTCGGTGGCGGCAGGCCAGTCACTAGGGAGGGTGGAAAGGGTCAGGAGAGAAAAGGAGAGTTTACGTTGCAGATGAGGAGGCATTCGGCCTCGGCGGCCCACCAGCCTAGTAGGATAGTAGGCCGGAGAGGTGCCGGAGAGGCAGGTACTTGGCATGGGTGACTGATTCAAATAAAAAAGCGAGCATATGAGACACAGGAAGGCTGGTTGCCAGGAGGATCAAATCTGGGAAGAAAAATGCACTCATAGAAATTGTCGTATTAATATTGAAATTAATAACTACAGAAAGCCTCCATCTCCACAAGCAGGTCTTTCCCATAAAAAGAAAGCAGATACATTTTGTTTTCCTATTGAATACCAAGTCTAAGTGGTTCTTTAGTCTCGTATGCCTCTGCCTCTGTTCAAGCTTAGGTTGGCGATGGCTGTAACCGGACTGACTTTATACTTATATTAACTTCTATAGATAAAAAACCTTCATACTCTTCGAAGAAAAGCCTACAATATACTAGTTGCA
>JAVHJQ010002240.1:0-13592 GCA_031306095.1 Pyricularia sp. CD86 | reverse complement strand
TCAATCGCGACCAGATGGATCCCAGTTGCATTTGTCCGGCTTCTAAATTTTTGATCTCTCAAAACATCAGGGAAAAACCACATCACACTCGTTTGTACAAAAATAAAAAAATATATAAAAAAAAATCGTTTTATTTGTTTATTACATGGTGGCTGTTTTGTTTTGATTCTCTTTTTGCCCCCCATTTTCAATCCATCCCACAGTTTTGCCTTCCCTGTGTGAATTTTGGCGTAACATCCTGGGTATCCATCGTCAGTTTTGGAACAGCGGTTGCATTAGCACAGCCGGACTTCATCAAACTCTCCCAGCATTTGACTCGGTCTTCCTGGACAAAGTGAATCGCACCAACAATTCGAGCACCGACGAGGAGTAATAGCAAATACCTTACCTATACCAGTCCGATCCATCTCGGGAATAATAGCGAGAAGCAACAAAAACCATCTGCAGTCCACCACATTTGTACCGGGACGCGACCTTCATGGTATTCAACGGCTCCCGCACACTGCCGCCCCCTTTTGATCGAGACCCTCGACCGATCTCCACCTTGCTTACCCTCGGGGCCGTTTAAGCGACACCCGTGCAAGCAAAGCACCGCGCCGCCCGAAAGACAGTCGTCTCACTTTGGCTCAGTTGATCGATCACCTGGTCAGGCTACCGACCTACGCACAGAGACAAGCGCAAAATCGCACGGCTAGCTGGTTAATTGACTTTTTCTTGCCCGCTCACGCCCGACGCACGCCGACGAAATCTACGTTTGACAGCCGCCTTGACGTGCCGAAACAAAACCATATTACACAGGGCGAAGTGACTAAGGGTTGTCCGGCGGACGCAACTGGGGAGACGACCAGGCCTCGATTATCACAACGTTGTTGGACAACAAATTTTGTCGACCAAGTTGCGATTACCTACACACTCGATTCGTTGTCGGCAACCTCTGTCGGACTGTAAAAATCTTCGGCTCGCCGTACGATCTGCTTGCTGGACTGGAGGTGCCGTGTTACGAAAGCTATAGTGTGCTGCTAGAGCACATCCACAATATTCATCATGGGTATGTGAAGACAAGCTAGATATAGTCAAAAGGCTCCATCTCGTCCAATTTACAGAACATCCCCAAGACTGACTTCATGTCCTCGTCATAGAAACATTCGTCCCATTTTCTACCCTACCCGCATGCGCAGGGCAATGCGGTGCTCTATTCGATGCCAACGGAGCCTGCGCACCCTCTGGAGTGACATCGGCGCCCTCCGCCATCGCCTCGTGCTTCTGCTCCAACTCGAAAGTCACACCATTCAGCACCGGCACGGCCGGTGTCTGCGATAATGCCTGCACCGCAACCCCAAGCGACTTTGGCAGCATACGGAACTGGTTCACCTCGTTCTGCGCGAACCCGGCCACCGTCACCAGCCTTGGGCAGGTCGGGTCAAGTAGTTCAACCTCAACGGCTATACCGGCGCAAAACGACAATGGGGATTGGTGAGTTTGTTCCTTGAAGCTAGTTTTCTGTTACCAGATTCATCAACAGTTAACTGACCGGTTGTTTCCCTCTCATCGCAATAGGCTGTCGAGTCATTGGCAATGGGTTGTCTTTATCGTAGTTGTCGTCGTCGGAATATCATGCATCTGGATCGGCGCCTGCGTATGGCGTCGCCGTTACCTACGCAAGAGGGATCGACAATACGCGCTTGGCAAGCGTCTAGGCGCAGCCGGTGTTGGCGCCAACGCCACCCAGCAGGGCACCACCAGCTCTACAAACGGCAACATGTCGTCACGGTCAGTCCATGTTCCTTCTGCCGGCATGTTCGACGCCGCACCAATATCCTCGGCCGCACACTACGGTCCCGAAACGGAGAAGGAGAAGCAGGCAAGGATGAAGAAGAAGTGGAACCCAACCTCGAGGACATGATTGTCTTGTCTCTTTGTCTCTGGCGCATACATTTTTCCCCTTCCTCGTTTTGCGAGGCCTGCTGCTTAATGATCTTGAAGTTCTAAATCCGGAGTCGATGGAGTTTTTGGTGAATTCATCCATGTTCCCATTTTCAGGTGTCTGGTTCTGTCTTGTGGGAAATCTCCCTTCTTAGATTCGCTTTTTTTTCCTTCATCGACTAACATACCCCCTTTGTTTACACTCTTCACATTTTCTCCATTTGGCATTTTGGCGCCGCGAAGGCCGGCGTTGGCTTTGTCTCTTTTTCTTTTTTCAGGCTTCTCATAATTGATACTACCAAGAAAATTGAGTGGCATTTGCTCATGGCTCTTCCTTTTTTTTTGCTTCATCTTGCAAAAGGCGGGGGAAAAACTCCTCTCTACAGTCCCACTTGTTTATAGCCTTTTTGTTGTCCTGAGATCACGCAAGCCAGGGGAAAAAAAAAGATCCGAAGCGAACCGGAGAAAAGGATGATAGAATGTATCGAGATCTACGCCACTGATAGGGTGGCTCCCTGATCTGGGGTGCCCAGCTTCTCAACACAAAATTTTGGCGATCAATATATTTGTGGAGCTATCAAACTCGTTGTCATAAGCTGGGCTTGTATTATCCAGTCTCGTCTCTATCACAACTCTGGCGAAATTGGTATACCAAGGCAGATATCACATCCGTGTTGGCGTTGTTTCAATAAACTTTACAGTCTACCATTTTATGGGGCTACCCGAATGAAACCAAAGCTTCCTTGCCTTTGAGTCCGTCCCCCTGGGTACTCATCCATGCCCTGTCCCCAGTCCAAAATGGACATGTACACAGAGTCAATTTGCAAGTCGACAGCTGTCCAAGAGCTCCAATTAGGGCAAGAATTCATACTAGTTATTATATATCATATTCGTAAAAGGGATATAAACACTCTTGATCCCCCGTTTTTTGTTCTGTAGTCTGAATCTGAATCGCCGACCCTTTCCCTCTTTCCCTAGAACCATACCCCAAGCCCCAAATAACAATGCTGCCTCTTTAGGTGATACACGTGGTCATATGCATCCATGATAGAAATGACGACAATATCAGGACAAAGCTTCTAGGTGATACTCACCCAGAAGCTATCATGCCAAAACAAATGTCCGCTGAGCTTTGCAATTCTGGCAAAAAGCCACCTAGTTCTTTTGCGACGACCCATTCACGCCGAGGCCCTTTTGCAGCCTGGCCTGCTCTTCGTCCGCATCCATGTAAAGGTCGATAAGGCAGCTAGCCGACCAAGCCTGCGTTGGGCACTGTTGGGATTGAAAAGAAAAAGAAATTTTTAGCCACAAGGAACTCAAAATGGTGTGTAAAAGAATTGGTTTGTAAACTTACCGAATCTCCACAGAATCCTCCATCTTTCTGTGTCAGCTCCTGCAGACCAGCCCAAGGGCTCTCTTTGATCATGGCCTTGCAGCCCATCAGTCGCCTTGTGACCTGCTGGAACGCCTCGGTGGCCGCGCTCTCGCCATCTTCAGCCGAATGCGTGCGTTTCAGGAGGAACTTGAGCAACGCACGCAGGAAGAATCCCGTCGGCCACACCCACTCAGGTCCCTGGTGGTAGTTTCTGCCCTTTGATGTTGCAAAGTCGGTGCTGTCTTCGCTGTTCACGTAGTACGGTCTGTAGTTGAGGTCCGCCGGGTCCAATGTTTCCATGCCCTGAGGCCCGCGAAGGACTTTGTCGGCGATGCAAAGCGCGTGCATGGCGTGAGCGTCGTCGAACAGGTCTGGCGCAACAGTCATCGCGATGGGGAAGTTCGGCCTGAGTTGGTAATCCTCATACTCCTTACCGGACCGGTACAGGTCCTTGTAGATGCCACGACGGTTGATGACCGACGGGTTGACATCGTATTTCGAGTCCTCCGAAGGATCGAGCGGGACAAAATAGCACCGCTCAAAGTTGGCCTTTACCTTCTCGGCCCAGTCCGCATATGACACGTCCACGTTGACACCCTTGGGATCCTGGTCGGGACCAACGGTAGCCTTGCTCACACCACTGTAGGGAAACTCGCCAGCGGAGTGCAACTTGGCCAGCCACTTGACTGTGCTGTACATTAAACCTGTGATCTCGACAGCTGCGCCATCGCGGGGGGTGCCGGGAACACCCTTGGATCCAGCCTTCTCGCTCTCGCCCATCTTGTCCATCCAAGTGCCGCAGTTGAACTGGTTGCCACCGAGTACAAAGCCCGTGTCCCAGTCGACTTTGACCTCGAGATCAAAGCCCTTGTCACTCATCTGCATATCCAAGCTGGGCCCAGCGTTGGCTTCACGGAAAGACATTCCACTCGCGTGACGCTGCATTGCCTCTTGTATGATGTCCCTCACAGTGCTCTGTGTGGAGTAGGCACGAGAGTCTTCGGCGTCGAAGTACGTGTCGTCATAAGGGAGGAAACGACGCTTCACCTTCTCGTCTAGTAGAGAAAGGCCGTTGGGCACCAAGCGTGTGTAGTCCTGGATACACTGCAGGAAAAACCAGATGGAATCACGGGCATTGTATCGGGGTGTACGTCCAGCGCCCAGAAGGTTGGGTATCATGCCGTGCTTGAGGACACTTGCAAAGGCGAGTATATGTTCCCTGGCCTCGTCGAATCGTCCCGTACCGAGGAACAGTCCTCTCAGCGAGATGAAAATATCTCTGCCCCAACATCTTGCCCAGTCGACGGCGAAATGCGGCAGCCCAGCAGCCAATGATGGAACCAGATGATCGGGATACAACGACGCCGACTTGACAATGCCTGTCTCCTGTGTACTGACCATGGCAAGGCTCTTGAGGAACCACTGACCCTTGGCTACGTTCTCATTCATCAGCGAAACACTGCGTTCAAAACAGGCCATGTACGCCGTACGCATGACCAGGGCAAAGTAACGTGGAAGCAGGAAGCTTGGGATGCCACGGATGGCATCAAAACGGTCCTTCAGCCATCGCGTAGGCTTTTCGAGTCGAGAGAACTCTGGTGTCTTGGAGGCCCGCTCGAGTCGGCCGATGATGTAATCCAAAGCCCACTGGCCCTCGCGGAGGTTCTGGCACAAGGGGTGGGCGAGGTTATTGTCCCGGATTATACCCTCAAGGAGACTCCACCAACCCTGTAGACCGGCGTATACAAGGTTGCCGTGGCCAGGTATACCGTAGACGCCGTCGCTTCCCCCACTCCAGTCGCGCTCTTCAGCTTCACATCGGTACATCATAAAGTTCATGTCGATGAGGTTTAGTCCAGCAAAAGCATCCTGAGCGTGCGAAGTAACATATGTGTCCAGACCGGCCGAGTGCTCGGCTGCAGGGATGTATGTTTCGAACAAGGCAATACTGCCAGGGGGGAAACGATCACGGACGGTGATGACTGTGTCACTGCCCTTGACTTCCATTCGGATGCCAGGAAGGTCGATCACACGGCTAGGAAGCCCGCGAAGATGTTTCTTGTCTTCCAGCACATTCTTCCTCGCTTCCTCGCTGTCGTCCACCTCGAGGGTCCAGCTGCCCAGGTGTCTGACCTTGGTTCCAGTGAGATGAACGGGGTTGAAGGCACCGTTGCCATTGCCATACCCGGGATAGGCAGTGTGGGCAATGAGGAAGTATCCCTTCCGCGACTGTGGGTGAACCCTGTGCACGGTAATGTACTGATCCTCGTGGTGAATGTGCGTCTCGTCATATCCGTCCTTGCCCATCAGGGTGTGGATTTGGTTCATCAGCTTTTTGAGACCACCGATGCCACCTTTGCCGCTTCCGACCTTAACTTCCCGGACAGACGACTCGGAGGTGTACAGGCGGGTCTCATTGACCAGGTCGACGAGCTTGGGGTAGATCTCGTCATAACCCATGACGCTACCGGTCGCACTCGCACACATGCTGACGAGTGCAGCATTGGGCAGAGTATCTCTTGCATCACGCTTCTGTGCTGGAACCTCGTTGTCGTGAGTGCAGTCCATGAAGAGAGCCTGCACGGGGGACGGTTTGATGCGGCGGATAATTTCCCGCGAGGACCACATTTCATCCGTCGTTCCACCATTGACCTGTGGTGATTGGGGATGCGGCGAGGTCGGCGAGGCATCGCCCCTAGAGACCTCGTCCACTTCGAAGCTACCAATCGGGCGACCTCCATGGCGGTGAACGAGGCGGCTGAGCTCGCCAGTGCTCCATGCCTGCATGGCTTCGCGGATCAACGAGCTCAACCCGAGTCGCTTCACAAAGACATAGTCCATTTCTTCACTTCCGGTGAACAGCTCACCACACACATAGAGGTCAGGGCGCACCCGCCTGGCCTCGTCGAGTATGTGCTCAGCGACGTGAATAGGCGTGGAATGCGCGTTGTCGATGCGGAAGCCAGCAAAATATTTGGCGAGCATCCGCGAGTACTTGGTCATCCGATCCCATAGATATGGGCTGTCTTCAGGACCAGCGCCATAGCGCAGCTTCACACAATCGCCCCAGACAATGACCTCGCGACGAAGGTACACACGCGAAGCTGGTCCTGCATTGTCCACGAGGGCGTTTCCACCCCACACCCAACCGTTGTTGACAAGGACCAGATCCTCCTTCTTGTGCTTGGCCGTCTTCTCGTTTCGGGGTAGACGGGTGAAGTAAGTCTCCACTAGGGGGTTTGCCTCGTTTATTGGTCCCAGCTTCGGGCCATGCTCGTCCAAACGTACGTACTTGATCCGATTGAAAGTCTGTTCAAGAATCTCGGCACTGTCCTTGTCGTACTCTTCGTAAAAAGGTACATTCACGGCCTGGAGAATCTCGATCATCTTCTGTCGGGCAGCACCAGAGTCTGGACCTTGGTGACCCTCGGGTCGCCCGAGCAACGCATCTAGCACGCCAGCAGCCACTTCCGGCACCACCTTTCGCCTGAACCGCTCGCCCATGCGGTCGGTTCCTGAAAGGCCATACTTGATGATGTACTGTGCCCGTTCTGCCAAGCTGGCGGATTTGAGGCCGGCAGGACCCTCAGAACCAAGGGATCCGTCGGGGAAAGAGCCTTTTCCGGCAGCCCAAGCTTCCGCAGCGACATCCGCGTTGGATTCTACGTCCACCACGTAGTACTCCCACATACGGATGGCGCTGATGACCTCCTTCTTGACAGCATCCATGATGGCCAGAACATCTGCCTCTGACTTGACATCTGTCGGTAGACCTAGCTTAGCCAGGTTGAAACCAAGCTCGAGAAGTTTGGTGTCAATGAGGAAGGGCAGCTCAAGCCATGGCGCCGTTGTCAAGTTGTAGCCAGCCTCAGGATGCTCCAGAAGCCATTCGCTGTTGTCGGCTGTGTGATTCAAGACAATGTCGGTCAAGCTAAGCAGGGAATGGTTCTTTTCCAGGCTTTCAACAAGTTTCTTAATGTCCTTCTCGCCCTCTGGGAAGCATTCCGGGTCCCAGCTTAGCTGGTCGTACAGACTGTATGGAGAGTTGGACGTTCCACGTGTCTGCAAAGGTGTGAAGTGAATCATGTTGTAACCGCGGTCGCTAATCCCTCGAAGGTGGCGCTCCCAGTCATTGGGGTATTTGCCCATGAATTTGCTAATGACCGAAAAGATGGACAAGGCGGGCAGCGGCAGCGGCCGTCCGTCGAGCTGTAGCCTCGGTGCGACATCGATGTAGTACAGCTGGGTTTTCTTCTTGTCGTTGGATGATGGCGCGGAATCGGCACCGGCAGTCTGCTCAAGGTTGGGAAGCTCGGCGTATGTGGTGTAAAAGGCATAGGCGCCAGGCAGGTGGACAGGAATCGATATTTCGATTGTTCGATTGAAGTCGGGCACAAGTCTGTGGGAAGATGGTTTAGTCTCGTTGGGCTACTCCACATTTCCCTGGACGACAAAGAAGCAACCCAGCCAGCTTCTTGCCATGGCTGCATAGCTAATTGATCCGGAGTGAAGAGGTGTCTTGCTTACTTGAACTCTCGGAACTGATCTCTGCGAAACTCCACTCCAGGCTCCGGAATATTTACCCACAAGCTGCCTTGACGACAGATGCTCGAGGTGCCCTCTATGGCAAACCGGATGGTAAACAGCTCGTTCGACTTAGGTGCGAGGTAAATGTACTCGCCCTGGACTTGGGGCGACCCATCGTCGTTGAGAGGTAGGTAGTACACCTCGTTGGAAATCATTGTCCTTGGTATCATGTCGGAGAGAGAAGCGGGCAAGAATGGAGCCCCGCGTCTGGAGATATAAATACAGTAGGTGGAGTAGTGGCCTTGGGGAGCTCCAACACTAATCCCGCCTCAACGGGTTCCACATGTGGGTGCGAGCCAAAGTGTTGCAAGGTTTGCGAGACGTTTGAGCGCGGGCCCAAGTACTATTGGCGACAGCAAAAAAGAAGTAAAAATAATGTAGCGATTTGCAAAGTAACAGTGAAAAGAGGGAAATAGCAAGGCCAGATCCAAATTCAACAAAAAAAAGATGTTTGCAGAATCAATCAGGTCATTCGGCTAAAGTCTGTTCCTGGACGGACCAAGGTGCGTTCGTTTGTCCTGTGTGGTTAGGTTTCGTTGACGTCGTCGCAAGTTGAGGCCGTGCAGCGATTGATGGTAAGCGTCGCGTCGATGTCGCAAAAGAATGCTTCAAGACATCAGGGGGAAAGGATCAATGCGAAGCGGGTTGCCTGCCAAAACTCACAGAAGGAGCAAACATCAACTGAAAGGGTAACTGCTGGCAGCAGAGCTCGAAGGTTTTATGGGGGTGGCACAAAACGGCGCATTAAGAAATAAAAAACAAGATAGCCTGCAGCTATCAGAGCTAGGTCTAGAACTACCTAGTCTCGAGGTAGCCTTGTCTATCGGGTAGCTCCATGCTCCGAATGAGCCGGGATCATTGAGATTGGATGGATGGGCATGGAAGGGAAGCAGGCAATCCTCACCGACTGGCAGGTCGTTTCGAGCGACACGACTTATGCCCGTGAGCCGTCAAGTCGTGGTTTGTGCGACAAGCAGGAAGTACCATACGTGCTGGATTTGCTAGCTCCTTGCACATCCGGAGCTAATTTTCTCAACCCGCCAGGGGCCAACCAACGTTGCTGGGACTATCAGACACATGGTATATGGAATCCACTCTCAAACTCTCAATCGCCGATCGCTGTTTTTTCTCTCTTGCTGTTTTCGCATGTAGCCCTCTCGGACTCCCTCTCTCTTTCACCTTCCATCGACGGCTCTTGCAGCATGCGAGGATGAACCACCCCACCATGAACAAGTAAGTCAAAGACTGGATCAAAGGCTGTTTATCTTTCTAGGCAGGTACCTTCCCTACCTACCTACCTTACTTGACTGCTCTTGATAACCCTGTCCAGTCCGCGGCGGAAAGGTTTCACACACTAACCGGTAGAGTTTAGCTCGTCTTTCTCGTCTAGGTAGGTACCAGCAAGTTATTGAGTTGTAGACCCGACAAGACGGTGACCTAGTGGTGGCTTGGCGACCTTGGCTGACCTTACCGGCTTGTTGAACAGTCTTTGCAAGTTGCAGGTAGACAAGGGGCAGCCTTCAGGACTGCATGGCCTGCATGTTTTGTCCGAGATTCCTGAGAGGTCCTGGTTCGCGATTGCGACCATGAGGGGTTTGCAAAGAATGAACTGTTTTGGCATCATCAGAACATGATTAACATGCGGCAAGGCCACCCCTACCGATATCTGGTTCGCGCCCAGCTCGGTGAGTTGATAGCTCTCAGCTCAGCGGCCCACTGAACCCGCAGGCTTGCCCCGCGTCTCTGTTAAACGGCGCATCCCGAGCTACCCGCTCATCGCATCCAATTCGATTTTTTTTTGTACCTGTAATTGGATACGAGCCAATGAACGGAGGAAGTAGTTGGGACAAAATCTATTTTTTGATCCAAGGTAGTTGTAACACAGGTACATTTGCTTCGGAGGGAGTCTCTCCTTACCGGCCCAAACAATCCCAAGATTATCTAGGTAGGCATGATTGTTCGCACGAACTCGGTCTTGCCAGGGCGGAAGCTACAATGAGAATGTGGGAGCTTCGATGAGACGAATATGACGTCAAGACTCTGACGTGGATATCCACCCCCGTCTCTCCCAACAATGGCGCGTCCTCAACCCCTGTCGTTGCCTTCCATGGATTGTCGGACCCCAGTCGACACCACGAAGCAGGGGCTGGACTAATAGTCCTCAATCAAGGAAATTCAATTCACGTGATTGTGGAGTAGTCGTACCGTGGTAGGTTTGCGCCGTTCAAACTCTTCCTGCTCTTGTGAATAATGAATGACAGGCGACATTTGAAGTTGTCGATATGCTACCACAGCGGGCATCACTTGAACGCTTTGTCAGACAGTCTGGACCTCGCAATATCCTGCTGTGCATAGATGCCTTCGACACACTGATTCGACCCCGCCGACCTGTTGCGGAGCAATATGCCGAAGTAGCAGAGCAATGTGGTCTGACTGACATCACCCCGGCGCAGGTGCAGGCCACATTCCGCAACGCTTTCAAACAAGAGGCAAAGAAGAATCCGAATTACGGCAAGGTCACCAATCTAGGCGCTACCAGGTGGTGGACCAATGTCATCACCAACACCTTTTCTCCCTTTCTCAAGCCAGGCCAAGATATCCCCAAAGAGCTTGCTCCTCGGCTGCTGCATCGTTTTTCATCTAACGAAGGCTACGAGCTGATCGAGCCCAATCTGCCAGAGACGCTTCGATTGCTTTGGGATGGACAACAGAATGCAGAGTGGAATTTGGTGGTGGGACTATTATCAAATTGTGACGACCGCATTCTAGGCATCATGGAGTCTTTGGGCTTGCGGGTTGGCCCTTTGCGTTACGGCCACCTCTCTGTACTGCGTTCAAGAGGTGATCAGGAACCTACGGGGCAGCTCCACGGGTCGGGTTTTCAGAGAGACGCAGTGGAAGCGCTAGAAGACGTGGCTTCCAGACGACGCAAACAGACTGCATTCCCGGTGCGCAAGTCTCCTAACCTGTCCGATTCGGACGTGACCGCAAGTCTCAATATAGCTACTATCCAGTCTCAAGCTCCTCGATATGACTTGGATTTTACCTTGATGTCTTATGATGTCGGGCACGAGAAACCCAAGCCCGAAATTTTTGTTTCTGCTCAGGAAATGGGGGATCTGGTCCTTGAATCGTCTCTTGGGAAGTCATTTCCACCCACATGGATGTCGCCCAGTAGCGACCACAACAATGGCGGAGTGGATATCATAGACTCTATGCGCACGAACAAGCCATGGCTCGACTGGATCAAGATTATGGTGGGTGACGACCCAAAAACCGACGCCGCCGGCGCTTTGTCCCAATCAGCTGGTCTGTGGAACTGCTGTATTCTGGACCCAGAGGGCAAACACAGCCCTGTTATTGAGGTTGGCAAGCAATCATCCCAGTTGAATCACACAATAAGCCAGCACGTTACATATATCGACCGTCAGGGCAAGCATCGACTCCTGCAGGTTATGGGCCAGAATCAGCTAAGCTTCGACCGCCCAGAGGGATTTCTGATGCGTATCGACAGCGTCTGTGACCTCATCATGCGCATTAGGCATGGGATGAAGCAATCGCCGGAGGCTATTCCCCAGTCTCTGCTGCAAAAGCTGGCTGAGTCTGTATCTCATCGTGACAATCATTAACACCATCCGCATAGTGAATTATTTGCAAGTACTTTTGTGAAGTGATAAAATGCACTTATCGCTGTGATCCGCGCCATGCTAAAACTCGTCAAGGCCGCTGATTCTCTCTAGATTCCGTCGCACAATGGTGAACCCACTGTGTTTCGGCGATAGTCCCTCCGCGCTGCATTAGGCAGCCGCGCGGTTCGGCTCGAAATTGATACCTTAGACTTGTGGCAATTTGGCGACTTTTGCTTTTCCATTCTATAACCAAGAGGAATAGTGTTTCCTTTATTCAAGGTTGCATTTGAGGATGCTCAATTCCAACCCTTCAATTGCAATGTGTACATGTGCAGTATCGTGCGCGAAAGGTCGTAAAACAAACCAGGCCAAGCCAGCCAAGAAGAGCAACATTTTACCCGGCACCTCATATGTCCGTTCCGCTTCGGGGCTGCTGGGCCCGGAGTATATAATGCAGGGCCGAGAAGCCAGATCTTCTTTTTTTCTGAACGAATTGGAATATGGACATACGTGAGGTTGCTTCAACTGTCTAATCACGCGTTGTGACGCGATAGATGGTCGCACTTTCGTTTCTGCTTCAGTTCGCATGAGGGTTTCAGCCTTTCACGACCTTTACTGTTGCTGCTTGGAAGCTATTTGGCCTCTTGATTCACACCAATCAACATGTATACTTCAATATCTCTCCTCGTTGTATTGACGCAACATGTTTTGGCACAGCAGATGTTGCGCTACCAATGCTCCCAGCTTTCTATAGAACGTCTCGACCCCATCCTCAGTCCTGGTGTCGCGCAAAGCCCATACCTTCACCAGATCGTCGGTGGAAACTCTTTCGATGCGACGATGTCCCCAGGGGCATACGACCCAGCGCAGAGGTCCACCTGTACGACGTGCTCTTTTAGCGAAGACTTTTCTAATTATTGGACGGCGAACCTCTTCTTCAGGTCAAGGAACGGAACTTTCAAGCGAGTGCCGCAGCTGTCAAATATGGGTTTAAGAGGAGAAGGCGGCATCACGGTGTACTACATCCCGCCGTACGATGGCAGGACCAAGGTCACAGCTTTCAAACCTGTTAGTCTGCTCCAGCGCTAGAGTATGAGTGACTGTGCCTAAATGCTCACATCGCCTACCTTTCTAATCAACAATAGGGCTTCCGCATGATCGCCGGCGATCCGAAGCTGCGCGAAGCACGAGGTCAGCAGCGGCAGATCTGCCACCGATGCCTCGACAACCTGGACCAGAATCCGTTTGGTGGCGCGCCCTGCACCGGGCATGACACGGCTGCACTGCCCCGAGGGTTCTGTCATGGAGGCATCCGGTCAACCATAACTTTTCCTACCTGCTGGGACGGCAAGAGCGTCGATAGCCATGATCACAGAAGCCATGTCGCATATCCATCCAGCGGGACCTTTGAGTCGACCGGCCCTTGTCCCGCCTCCCATCCTGTGAGGCTGCCCCAGGTCATGTACGAGGTCATATGGGATACGCGGGAATTCAACAGGAAGGATATGTGGCCTGAGGATGGAAGCCAGCCATTTGTGTACTCTTTTGGAGACAGGTGAGTGAGCTTTTACGGCCTGTGTATGGGGAGAGATTTGGTCAGGATATATGCGTCTAGACTCACACGTCTGGTGTGACAAAAAAACAGTGTCGGCTATGGTCAGCATGGTGATTTCCTATTCGGCTGGAAGGGCAATGCTCTTCAGAGAGCCCTCGATGCACGCTGCCACATGGACAAGTGTCCGGAGCTCAAGTGGCAGATGCCTGAGGTTGGTATCCAGTGCAAGAAATCACAAAGCGTGTTTGAAGACATAGAGGGTTGTAAGTGAGCCCCTGGGATATTCCGCAGGCTAGGTTACTGGATTACTGACTCGCCTGGGGAATCATAGCGTTGAGCTCTTTGCCTGGAGGCATCCGGGCCGACTGAAGGAGGTCGTATATTTGATCCAGGCTGAATTCAACGGTCGTTAAAAAAAGAATCGTCCGGACTTTTGCTATTTATAGCTTAAAAACCGAGATATTAATGCTACTTACTATGTAGATATGTACCTACATGGGGACCTACCTTGCCTACATTGGTC
>JAVHJQ010002239.1:0-15052 GCA_031306095.1 Pyricularia sp. CD86 | reverse complement strand
AAACTCGACCTTGAGCACATGGAAAATTCATTTTACAATATTACAATAAAAAAAACTTGGTTTAAATCGACCGTTATCTATCGTGAAGCCAAAAAAAAAAAAAAAACAGCCATGCAGCCGCCTCAACACCTGCAATGCAAATTAATACTACAAATAGTCTATCCCAAGCAAAACAACCCCCGTGGTATCCATCTATCTTATTCCGTTGTTTCCGAACTTACGCCGCTGCACTCGCCGCCTCGCTCCGTGGCGGCCACTTAACCCGCCTCCTGGCCCTCAGGTACAAGTTGGTCGGCCTGATGAGCTGGAACATGGGATCGTACTCAACATTTCCTTCCGTCGCCGACTCGAACTCGTAACGGTACAGCAGCTTGGGCAGGAAAACTTTGACCTCCTGCAGCGCAAAGTTGAACCCGATGCACATGCGCTGGCCCATGCCGAACGGCGCGTACGATCCCGCCGGCCTGTTCTTGACCGCCTCGGTGCCCCACCGATCAGGATCGAAGCGCTGAGGGTTGTCCCAGTACAGCGGGTTCTTGTGCAGCGAGTGCAGTGCCGGGATCACGATGGCGTCCTTGGGCAGTCGGTAGCCGCCGGGCAGGATCATGTCCGCCTTGGCCGTGCGGGCGGGCTGGTAACTAGGATTGTGCATGCGTTGTGTTTCCTGGTTTGGTGTTTTTTTGGCGAGTTAGTGGCTGGTTCCCGGCAACAAATAAGGGCGGCGGGTGGATGTGTGGTCTAACATACCTTGATATAGTAGTCGAGGAAGGTGAGTTTTTGGGTAAAGTCGGCCGTCATTTTGGTCTCATGGTCAAAGCCGTTATCCACAAGCTCTTGAAGCAACCGATCCTGAACTCCAGGGTAGGTGACAAGACCGTACAGCAACCACGACAAGAGTGAGCTTGTGGTTGTGAATCCTGCACCGGTTGCGACCACCAGTGGCTCAAGGATCCTGTCCCTTGGCAGCTTGTTGCCCTTGTTGTCCTTTGCGCGCAGCACGTAGTCTAGGAATCAGATGGGTATGTTAGACCTGATTGATGTGGTTTAATGTGCCAGAGATCGGATGATGCGGTGTTGCAACAACACTTACCAACCATGTTGTTGGCCGTCAGAGCAGCCTGCTGAAGCTCAAGATCCTCGTCGCCCTTGGATGCATTCTCGACAGACTCGATCATCATCTGCTCAATGCGGTCCCTTGCATTGCGCAGCTGCTGCGGTGCGCCAAAGGGCATCTTGGCGTACCAGCTGCCCATGGACGTCACCTTCTTGTTGAGCTCGAGTGACTGAGCTATCCTGATCACCATCTCGTGGGGAGGGGAGTCGACTTTTTCGAAGTGCTTAAAGTCCATGCCCAGCACCAGCTTACCGACCGCCTGCGACCCGAGCTTCAGCATGGCCCAGTATGCGTTCCACGCCTCGCCCCGCTCGTCGAACTCGTCAAACACCTTGAAGGCGTCCTCGACGGTGGACTGCATCGTCGGGGCGTAGTGCCTGACGGCGGCGGGCCCAAGCGCCGGGGGCAGGAACTTGTGCGCGACGCGCCACTCCTCGGTGTCGGTGTCACCCAAAAACACGCCGGCCTCCTTGTTCTTGATGGGGTGCAGCGGGTGGCCCGGGATCATCTTCTTGGTGAAGAAGTCACTCTCGGAGAAGAAGATGCCGGCGAGCTGTGGGTCGTTTGTGTGGTAGACCACGCTTCCCATATTGGTGGTCTTGAACAGCGGACCGTACCTGTCAAACAGTCGCTGGTTGTTACCAAGGTGATCAGGGTACACCTCAAAGTAGTTGCCAATGTACGGCAGGCCAGTCGGACCAGGCACGTCCCGAATGGGCTTGCCATCTATAGTGATAGAGATGGGCCCTTGAGCCGCCAGGACCTCTGGAACTGATGTGAGAACGACATCTTCTGAAACGTAGCCGACGCCTGTGACAAGTGACGAGGGAAGTTAAATCTCAAAAGTCTTCTTCGGTAATTGATGTTATAGAGGATTCGCCACTAACTAACCTTTGGGCTCAACAATTGCAAAATGTGAAGCCAAAAGATGTTGTAAGCCTTCGTCGTTGATGTCTGAAGGGATTTCGATCTCGATTGCCGTGGAGGGCTCATTGCCCAAGAGATAAAATAATTTTGAAGACATGTCTGTATTACTTGCTGTAGCTGTTCCAGAGCTAGAAACAGATGCTTTCAAATGAAAGGGACTGACATATCACCAACACTCCTTGTCCGAATCCAAAATTGAGAAAACGGGACAGGTCCGGTAGGATATATACCAGACGAATATGTCCGGGATTTCGGCGAAATTCCACGACCGATGCCATGATGGTTGGTTGACCTTTTGACAAATCGCGGAATCAACACCGTCAAGCTTCTGTGCCAAGCGGACCCTGCCGAGGATGTTGAAGGTTCGTTCTATGGGTCGTCAACGCTCAAAGAAGTGACATAAGATAACAATTTTTTTTTCGGTGGCACTGATTGCTCAGAATGACGTTAACAAGGGTCTTCAGCACAAGGGTGCCAGGGCCGTGGTGTGGATTGATCCAGCCGGCTTGGCCGCTGGCCCGCAGTAACGGATCCATGCGTTGATTGCTTCGGAGCTGAATGCGGTTCAATTTCAGAAGATCATATGAATAACCTTTTACTACATATGTAACCTGTCAAAGCCTGTCAAGTTTCCTCCTGTCTCATGTCTCCACCTACAATTTCCCCGAATAAAAGAGTTCAGCTCTTATGATTCTCAAACTGCTCAGTCAGCACTCTCAGCCCTAAGCTTACCTGCCTAACTAGTTGATAGGTACATGTACCGGTATGAAGCCTTGCACTACGCTAGAATAGGCTGTACAGCACTACCTTAGTTGAGTTAATTTATTTATTTAAGGCTCTTCTAAGCAACGATCTGACATGTGTGTAGTACCACGTACTACTTACTGTATGTACTGTTTCGGCTTGTTCGCGTCAGTCCCCCACTTGGCGCCGCTATTCTTTCATCATAGGTCGGCAAATAATCCATGTCTGAACCCACCTGTACGACAGGCTGGGACTGGAAAGACGAGGAGAATTTTTCTGGAAGAGTGAATTTGTAAACAAGGCCAAAAAGATGCCTCGGCTTGCCAAAAATTACCACGTCCCACTATAAGCTATGCAACGTCAAGTGGCGATCACCGAGCCGCTGGGATAAAGGGTCCTTTTGGGTAGTGGGATTCTATCATGTACCGCAGTAATACCGTTTCCGATAAGGTGAACTAGGTACCCGAACAAGAAAGAAAAAAAATGCTTGTCGCCGCCCCTGAACAGATGTCTGCCCAAAGTACCACCAACTGGCTATGAGATAATACAAGCTTTAGCTTGAACCAATACAAATACTCGGGTTTCCCGAAATCCGACTCCCTTGTGCATTAATCTACTTGCAAGCTGTCTCCCAGACAATTTAACAAGCAGAAACCCACAAATTCCTACGTACAGACAATTAAGCCTCGGTATCTCGGTGACGGACCAGTCTTGAGTGGACACTGGCCCAAAGTACCATTTTTCCCCCCTTTCTTTCTTACTGTTAACGTCCAGTTCCATATTCGCCTCAAATACAAAGATAAGAACAACCACAGGGGTCCGTCAAACGCCTCCTGAATAGTCCAGCCGTTATCCCCTTCTCTCCCCTTATTATCTACATCAGCTCGAAAGGCAAAAACACTTGAAACAGAAACAGGTTGCTCGTCCAAAGTCAAGTCACTGCTGGGCTCTGCCTTCTCTACCAAACAAAACTTCACAAAATCAACCGCCGTCATGGCAACTGCTGCAGCAGACCAAGAGGCCGAGTACACACTCAAGGATGTTGCCTCGCACAAGTCGGCGAACGATTGCTGGATGGTGATCCACGGGCAGGTCTACGACGTCACAAAATACATCCACGACCACCCGGGCGGTGCCGAAGTCCTAGTCGAGGCCGCAGGCACAGATGCCAGCGAGGCCTTCGACTCGGCCGGCCACTCGGAGGATGCCTTTGAGATCATGGCCGAGTTCCGCGTCGGCAAGGCCAAGGGCGGCAGCACCAAGAAGCCCGCTGCCAAGGTTGTACGCATCGCAAACGTCCCACCGCCGGCCCCTTCGGGCACGAATTCGGCGGCCAGCGGCTCAAAGCAGCTTGCTGCGGTGGCATCTGTCGCCACCTTGGGCGCGGTAGCGCTGTACCATGCCACTGGTATCATCTCGCGTTTGGACGACCGTCACTTCGTTTCCCAGCTCATCCGTCACCTCACAAGATATTTCCCCAGACTGAAGCTCACATCAACAGAGCATCGCGGAGGCTTGGGTTTCATCCAAGGCTTCGCCCTGGCAGCTGGTCTTGTCGCCGTTGCAGGAACAGTCGCCATGAAGCGTTTCTCCAAGCTGCTGAGTCTTGGGAATGGACTTACCCAGTTCCCCCCTCACATGAAGGCCTCAACACTGCCCAAGCCTGATCCTCTCCTCCAGCGCGGTTGGCTCGACCCCGTCCACTGGCAGACATTACCCCTGGCAAAGAAGGAGCTCCTCGCGCCGGGTGTGTACCGGCTGACATTCACGCTCCCGACACCGACCACGGTGCTGGGCCTGCCGACTGGGCAGCATGTATCCATCCGTGCCGAGATCGACGGCAAGAACGTCTCGCGGTCCTACACCCCCGTGTCTAACAACTCGGACCTGGGTGTGCTCGTCCTCGTTGTGCGCTGCTACCCCGACGGCCTTCTGACGGGTCGGTACCTGGCCAGTCTCGAGGTCGGGGACGAGGTGCAGTTCCGGGGGCCCAAGGGCGCCATGCGCTACCGCCGCAACTCGTGCAAGCGCATCGGCATGCTGGCGGGCGGCACGGGCATCACGCCCATGTTCCAGCTGATCAGGGCCATCTGCGAGGACAGGTGGGACACCACCGAGGTGAGCCTCGTCTACGCCTGCAGGAACGAGGGCGACATCCTGCTGCGCAAGGAGCTCGAGGCCTTTTCCAGGAAATACCCCCAGAACCTCAAGGTGCACTACCTGCTCGACGAGGCGCCGGCCGACTGGAAATACGGCGTCGGCCACGTTACTGCCGACATCATCGCTGAGAGGTTCCCACCGCCGGCGCCGGGGGCCAAGATCATGATCTGTGGCCCGCCAGGTATGGTAGGTGCTGCCAAGAAAATGCTTGCAGGCCTCGGCTTCGAACAACCCGGGGCCATTTCGAAGATGGATGATCAGGTTTTCTGCTTTTAACGGGGCGGTCAAACCACAGATGTGTCGCTGGAGAGGTAGCCAATATCCTTCCTAGATGTCAGCAGTCTCTTCTTGCATTATACGTGGTCGGTGGATCTTCTTTCCATATAATGATACCAAATAGACTTGGGAGTTAGGTTTTTGTTTAAATTTTCATTTGTAACTTTTCATTTGTGTTCATAGTATTAATAGACTGGGGTGTTCCCCCATCTTTGATTTGAAGATATTTCTTTTCCCATTTGGGATGGATGTATGTATTTGTCTAACAAGAAGAAAAAACAAGCCAAAGCAACAAGGGGTATACAGACCAATCCGGCCAACAGCTGAATAAACAAGATGCAAAAAAAGACATTCATAAAATGTGTGCTGTGCTAGTGTATGCAAACCAAGTTTGGGAGCGAGCCATAAAACAGCATACTCTTATCCATGCAGAGTTTATCGGATTCATGTCAAGCTTGCATGTTCCATAAAGTGCCTCTTCGGTTCCGTTATGTACCGTTGAGCGGCGGTGTTTCTTTGCCCACAGGAAGAAGGCCCTCTCGGGCCAAATCCTCCTCAAGTTCCCGTCGTATGTATATCCTGCGCTCTGTTGCTTCCATGACATCCGAGCTTTGTCCGCTGTCTGTTGAGTCGATACCGGCAGCTTTAAGCAGTACACGGAGCAGGGATGCCGTCCCGGCCGGACCAAGGTCCATCAACCGACGGAAAAGTCGAGCATTTTCGACCTGAACAGTCAACTGCCTACTGTCCCGATGTTGCTTGGCCTCCAACTCGGTGGCTTGTGCGGCGTGTATTCTCGACAGGAGACCGCTCCGACGGCTTTCAAGGCTGGCGATGTGAGAGAGTGCGCTGGCGACAGCATCATCTTCGTTGACGTGGATGGAGATTGGCATGGTACTACTGGGACGCAGCGACGCGGGCGTGGTGGTCGTGCTGAGGCCGCCCGGGCCGTCAAACACGTTCAGCTGTTCTGACAACCGGGTCCTAGCAAGTTGCAGCTTGGCTTCAACGGTCCTATATTCGTTTTGTAACTGCTCGACTTGTGCGGCAGCTTCGGCCACCTCGGGCCCAGGGGCGGCGGATTGTGGAGGGTTGATGACCAGCTGTGCACCGAGTGATACGACCTTTTGCCCTACACCAGTGGCCAGTAGCGATGACTGCATCGCTCCTGAAGTAACAATCGACGTTGGTGTCTTGTGTTGTTGGCTAAGTTGCTGTACAGGCGGAGGTTCGAAGTCGGGGGACGAGGCGTCGTGTTGCAGATCCAAGAAGTCGTCGAATACGCCTCCGTCGTCTTCTGGTATCTGATGGGTTATCAAATCGGTAGGTATGTCGTGGCTGGCTGCTTGACTGGGTCCCCGACTGTTCCTGGCGGTAGATTGTAGGTCGTCTGGGGTGATTGAAACCAGTCGGCGCTTCTTGGGTACGCTCCTGGAGACTTGCGGAGCTTCGGATAGATGGCGCTTGGGGTTTTGGGAAGTCTGTGAGACGGGTGATTGAAGTGTTAGAAGAGGCTAGGACAATGAAGTTGTACCTCGTGCGTGGTGGCTAGCTACTAACCATGGGACTGCCTTGAGATCGGCGACGTCCTGGTGCAGAATTCGAAGGACTCGACGACCGCAGTCTTTCCATCCGCCCAGTGTATTCTTTATTCATTATTTTCGTTGTAGCGTGGCTGATGGTTTGGCCAGCAACCATCTCGAGCTTGAGATCGATGATTCCAAAATATGGGTATTTTTCTTTCCTTCGTTTTTCGGACGAGGGGGTCGGCGGAATAATGCGGTGAGGCCCTGCATCGACATTCAAGAGCAGTGGATTTGATTGTGCCGTGTCGCACGCGATTCAAACAGCCCAAACGCGTTCGGGAAGTTTCCGCTAGACGGTCGGCTTGTACAGTTCAGGTAGTTCTATAAACACATAACTGCCAGGCAACTAACTCATGTATCTTGGGGCCTGATTGACGATGTCAAGGGGCAGAACACGGACAATACATTCTGTACTTGTTACTGAAGAAATCGATCAGCAATAATGAATGTCTCTGACGATGTGGGACTAAAAGGTACGACCATGACTGCCCAAAATTGTCTTGCTCCTCCCAAACAGGGGACAAGGACAGGGATGGAGCTGTCAATTTTGTCAGAGACCCACCCGCGACGCGTTAATTGAGCCAAGACCTATCCGGAGCATGCTAATCTGGTCCGGTCCTAATATTATGACTGGAAGGTCGCTGAATTTGTTTTGTACCTAGTCTAGTTTACGATTACTACCTTACGCTTCGTACTTCATAATTTCATCCCAACCACCGCAACTTTCCTCAAGCCTTCAACATGCCAACATCGGCCGACGAAGCTTTGCCCTCAAAAATCATCTCTGCCATCACCAATCCTGTTCCAGGTCCCAGAGTGATTCCCCAGCAAGTGTGGCCAGCCGCGATATACAGACCATGCTCAGAAGACCCATCAATCAGCGGTCCGTTAAATGACCCTCCCGGAAGATAGCAAGCCTGCTCCTTCTCAATCGTGGCCCTCTCCCCCAGAATTTCAGGGCTGATTACTCTGATCTGTTCAACAAGCTTGGCCGTCTGTGCCTTGTCGTACGTGACCTCGTCGGCTGTTTTTGGAAGTGGCACATCGTCCGATCCTCCGCAGACGTAGACAGTGCCATCTCCGCGGGCGTAAACCTCGGGCGCACCCGCACGCACGTGTTTTTCTGTGCTGTTCTTCGGTACGTATTTCATATCGGTGAACAAGCAGTGCTCCGTTGTCGGTCTGGTACCGCGCACCACGATAGAATGTGCTCTAGATCCGTCGATTGTTTTGCCCTTGCGAATCATCTGCGCCGGAACTTTGTTTAAAGAGTCGCCCGGTAGTAGCGAGTTCAGTAGGGATCCGGTCCAAGGCCCTGCCGCAACTACAACGCAATCACATTCGATATGATCCTCTTGGCCCTGTGAAGTTCTCACGTGTAACCCACGCACTCTACCTTGGTCGTCAAGATCAATAGACGTCGCCGCTGTGGCGAGTCGAGCTTCCACTCCGTCGTGCTTCAGCGCCGCCTCCACCATATACTCGACCAGGTGCTTGGGGGTGACTTGGGCCGTGGTATCGCTAGATCCCAGAGTGCTAGTCGACGTCACAATCGAGGGATCCACCCAGTTCAGCTCCTTGGGGCATTTAGATCGACTCTTTGTGGTATCGATGTTTACTTGCAGAGTCTGTAGTCAAGTTTCAGTCAGCCAGCCACAAAAAATGAAGGAACCAAAAAAAGAAAAAAAAAGGGGGGGGCGGCTAGCCCTCACCTCAACGGCTCGATAACCCCATCTCTCACCTCCATTGCCTTCTTTGGCAATCTCGCGATGCAGCCGGTAGCTCAACTCAGCCAAGCTAGACGTTGCAGCTCCATGCCAGTCTAGCGCCAAGAAGCCGCCCGATTTCCCGCTTGCGCCTGGGGCAAGCTCGGAAGAGGCCTCGACTAGAGTCAGTCGCGACGGCGGCGAGGTTTTCCCCCGGATCTGATTTTTTGCGGCGTAATAGAGTGTCGAGGCTCCAACGATGCCGCCGCCGATTATGACGGTGTGGCGAGGCGGTGATAAGCTGCCGGCCGTCGTGGTACTAAAGGAGCTTGCCATTCTGACGAGTTTTTTGACTACCATGTGGATGCACCCACGTTCGTCCAAACTCCTGAGCAGTCTGTGCTGGTAGGTAGGCGTTCTTCACTTGTTTGTTGCATTCACAGACGAGGTTACCTTTGATCAACCTCACGGCGGGGCAGGTGACGTCAAGATATGTTGACGAATATACGGTACCATCCATACCTACCTAGGTACATCTTGATCTAGACACCAAGAGAGAAAACAAGCCTATCTGTTACCACAGCAATATCGAACGCCTCTCCACCAAATATCCAATCGCAACAAAAAAGGAAAATGCAATTTTGGTCTGATTTCTTAATCTTGAAACTTAATTCGACGGCTTAATAATGGGCACAAGGGATGATTAACCATCCGACGGTTAGACTTATGACATCTCATTCGCCCTAATAACATTCCTGCCTGCAGTGCCAAAAGTATTTCGTAGGCCCAAAGATGCCCCGCGTTACCAGGCCTCATTCGCCTCTTTTCCAATCCCGCACATATGCGACGATCGAACATCTATCTACAATGCCCAATGAGTGACTCCTTGTTTTGATATTTGCAACAGTCCTTGAAGGTTTGCTTCAAGTCCTTGGTCACCGTGCAAACAGGGCCCTATTTAAATTTCGGAAATGTAAGCACTGGAAACTCGCTGAATCCCAGAAGCATTAATTATATCACTGATAGTCGGGACGGCAAATGCATCCCTCGTCAAAACACTGGAAGAAAATGGAACAAGGGATTCGCTTACGAAGCCGCCTGTGTTTCTGCCCATGGCCTGACAACAATAGTTTGTCCACTGGGACCATGCGTTTCCGTTGGCGCTGTTCATGCAGATGCAGTCGTTACCGTTAAGACGCCAGCCGCAGTCGGCATAGATGCCCTGGCTGAGAGCGAGGAGAAGCGTTCCAAGTGAATGGCGCATATTGAAAAAGGCTGGCGAGGGGGTAGAATAACGATTGACTATGTCGGTCTTTGTTCAATTAAATGCGAGCTTTGCCATAGGGTTGTTCAAAGCATCTCTTTTCTACCTTCCATCGAAGACTGATCTGGTACCATATATATAGCCAGATTTGTCTACTTGCGGGACGTCTGTCTCCTACCATATCAGCCATCGAAGATTCATCGGTTCAAGATCCATGGTTCAACTAACAATACCAAGGCCGAAGCACTTCGGATATTGTCTTTTGCTTTGAGGCGCCTACAAGGACCATAAACTCACAGGGTCTGGGTCGTGGTCCATTGCTGTGGCAAGTGACCGAACATCACACCCAGGACCGGATAGAGCGGTGCTGATGTCGTTGCAATACGCCGCATGCATGATGTTCTCACGAGAAGCAAATCACAACTCACCGACCAATCGCGCCCTTTCCCAGATATTAATATACGATGGCGCAGGCCGTACCGCTGCTGTCTAACGCGTGTACTTTTCAGGCTGAAATCTAGACCCGGGTGTCAAACTCTTGTCTCGGCAGGCCGGATACATAGGCAATTGGGGCATGTAATCCCGTCGGATAACCAAACATGAGCAAACCATCAAAAAGGGCGGTTCCCGACCCACAATGCGACGTCCTAACAATGCATTGTGAATGCATACCGGAGGTTTACCAGCGCATCGACCACCACCGCCGACATGCCGCTCATTTAGGCGTTCGCGGGTGTCCCTGATCCTGCCACTTGAGAATACTGCGCTACAATTCTGGCCAAGTTGTAGTGGTCTTGCCTAGAACAGCAGCATCGTGATTATCTGTATCTAAATACCTAAGCAACCCTCCTTTTCGGGTTTGAGCCAGCTCTTGGCTTGATAAACTAGCCGCAGTAGAATCAAGGTGGCCCGGACTGTACATCGTGAGTCCTTCTTGGCACACGGCAGCCCAACCAAGAAGAGCTACACGGCGGTGTTGACTGAGGAGTGACAGCAGTACTATGCTACTTGTTTAAGTTAGCACAGTCTGCTGATAGAACCCAGTCTTTTATTCCCCTTAACCACCCTGTACACTAGGAAATTCTCCTGATATCGAGCACACTTGTGATTACAGAAGTAGAACTTCTCGAAGCATGCTACAAGCCGATGATGCCATGAGCTTGCTAGCTTTTGGTGGTTTGGTAAGCGTCTCCGAAGAAGCCGAAGTGACTAAACGTCAGATCAGCAGCACCAAAATTCTAGAAGTGACTTTTGTAAGGCGATTGCTTGTAGGTGATATTATCTCGCAGTGAGCCGCCAGCAACGAAGCACGATGAAATTCTATTGCGCTTAGGTCTTGCGGAAAATTCATTCTGAGAACAGCAGTAGAGCCCGTCGATCTCCGCGTAATCTTACTCGCATAAAATGGTGATCAGGGGACCAATACGATACGGCTAGATGATATGTTGACTCGCTTGGTGTCTTCACTGCTATAGAAGGCGAGAGAATACTCTCCACTATAATTTGATGGCCGAGATGCCAAGGGTAGCAATTTTAGATTTCCGAAGTCGGACCAAGCAAGCTCGCCGCTGAGATCATGCATGACACTTTTCAAGGCAGAATCAAGGGTATCGAAGTCCTTGTTGGACAGAAAGTAGACTTGGTCTGGATGTTTGAGAGGAATTTAATATGGGGATACATTTACTGCAAGCACTGCCGCATCGCAGACACAGCGTGGAGAGATGTCACATGCAGACGTATACAAGGTATGCTGAACCAGCGTGCAGGACCATCGTACGTCGTAAGGCGATTCGTGTCAGGCAGGCCTTGGAATGTGTTCTTTGCTTGGGCAGGATGGAAAATTTATTCTTCCATTACTCGCGTGTTGTCGATCTACGGAGCTGCCGTCCGTTGGCTCATTCAGTATCACTTAAGGGGAGCAGTCAGTTCTTGGCCCCCTATGGTTCGACCGTGACGTTCAAACTATCTTAACTCGATGCAAAATAAGATTTACTACAGCTGTGTCTAATCTATAAAATACGCCCAAGGGGTTGACTTTCATCAACCCAAGCTTTTAGGAGACTAGTCTAGACGTGCTACGCGGCTTCCAGTGGCAACTACTCAGTAGTACGTACTCGGAGCGGAGTTTAGCGGTAGTTTCCCAAATGGCGGCCCAAACATGTGAGGAGTCGCCCCTGTTTTTGCGGCATTGAGGCATCGGCGATGTTCCTGGGCGTGCGTGGGGGGTGGTGTAAAGTGTAGAAAAAGGTCAACTTTCGTATGTCGCGAGTCGGGGTTGTAGGCGGCGATTAAAACCAGGTATCCGGGCTCGGCTTCAAACCCCGCGAGTTTGACATATTTGGTACGATCTAGCTCAGGTTCGTGGCTTGTTCTAGAATTTGTGCTAAGACACTGCTAATAAACTTTGGCAGTGCGCGTCCGGCTAGCTACCAGTATTGCTTACATAGTAGATCCCGAAAGCAGGGAGGCACCTTTGAGAGACACACCCCTGTATGTGGCCATTTAAGTACCGCCTTACCGTACTTAAGAATACCTTGAGCAGGCGCTAATCGATAGCCGTTCCAGGCGCCACCATAGGGAAAAGAACGTAAGCGCAGAATTTTAGTTCTATACCCAGTGCTAGCGTTGAAAGTTCCAACGTGCCTGTACGTTTGTGAGTAGTGCAGACAGCTATGGTTTGCGATTTTCTTTGTTCGTAACATTTCCCATTGGTATACGTTCAATATGTGACTCGTGATTTTAAGAATTTTCCAAATCAATCGAAAAAGTTGAACTTACCCACAAAAGTTTGGCAACGTTAAGGTTATATTTCATCTCTTCTCCTTTCTCTCGCTTTTTTTCTTCTCGGGACTGGTACCGGAGTAAGCTCGCCGTTTCCTTGTAAGAACGGACGACATTACGTGGGTAGCTAAATAAATTCCAATAGTCTGCTAAAGTTTTCGCGGTGGAAAAAAAGAAAAGAAATAAAAGGCGAGAATAGGCCAAAATTCGAAAATCCCGAAACATTGTTATTATACAGCATGCATCGGTAGGTAAGCAAGCAAATTCGAGCGCATTCAAGGCTTTACCCAATGGTTTGTACAGTCTCAATATGTTTTTACCTATAATTAGTACATATTTCAATAACTATGTCTTTGTTTATGCTGTGCTAGGGTGTAATAATTTAGGCTTGTAACCTTCGTACGAAGTAGGAGCCTCCTTGGAGCCAAGGAACTTCACTCATTTGATTAGTGAACGACTATCAGCCCAACAATGTGTACAGTCAAAACTACGCAACTTTGCAGTTCGCACATGATGTTATTGTTTCTTGATCTTTACCGGTAGTAGCTTTGCATACGTGGTACACTAGATTTATACCCCACTGCAATATGGTGGCAATGATCCAAGCTAAGTTCCATTACCAGTATATGGTTAAGAAACAGTCGTCCAATGTATCACACAAAATTGGTATTGACCGACAAAGGTGAGAATCCCCTGTCAAATGAATGGGAATTCTTGAACCAGGTTTCGCCCGAGACGGGAAAACTTGCAAGAGAAGACGACGTTGCCTTCGTATGCTTCCAGGGGATCCCTAGGTCTGGACTAGGCAAAAAAAAAGAATAGAAAAGAAAAGAGATGCAAGGTTATAGACCGGCAGACTAAGATACACACACACAGTATATCATACCTGAGAAGGCTGTTCATCAGATGATACGGCTCCTGGATCATGACCTTGCCTGCTGTGTGCGATGTTGGATTCGTGACGACTACTACTCCGTGCAGGAAGAACAGAAATAGGAAGAGATGGGAACAGAGATATGGAAAACGAAATGAGAGTGAAAATTACAGCCAGCTTTCAGCTGCGTGAATAGATAGGACCTGCCAGTTCCTGTAAGTTTCCTGCGCTGCTGTAACAACAACTTAGCGGTCATTTGTTTTAAACTTCAACTTCCTTATGGATGACATGTTTAGCTTTGGTGTTCAAGAACACAACAATCTGACCGAGGAAAATTCTACCCTGATCATCTTGTGTCAAATTTGCGTTCGGGAGGGCGCCTTTAATTTTAAGATCAAATACACAGCCACTATGCCATGAGTAGTAATCGTAATATAGCAATCTAGGTACGTTACCTACCTCATGATTAGGCTTCTATGCTCGACTGGATATCTTGGCTAGATCATTGTCGACCATCAAAGCCAACAAACAGATTCTTCTTGGACAAACCCACCAGAATGTATTTTAAATGCAATCCTAATGCATGATATTATTGTACAGCTCAATCAGCTCATAACCACGGGCTGTCCGAGTAGCCAATGCTTGTCGAGTGCTGCTTCCCAAAATAACATCACCATAAAAATAGATCTTTGCATTGTTTGAACACAACGGTTCGCCAAGCCGCAATGGGATAAACAGTATTTGGCTGGATCTAATATATTTACGATTAGTAACATAAAATCACCACACATCCGCTGCTGCTTGAACCTCGATTTAAATGAGTTCTATCACCGATTTCACGTCATTCTTTGAGTTTTAGCTTTTCGTGCCCGTACACATTTCGCCACTGAATTACCATTTTTGACAAAATGGTTCAACTTCGATCCGCTTTTACTTTTACGCTTTTGACGCTATCAAGCGTTGCAACAGCGACACCACCAACAACAGTTGCAACAGCACCACAACCACCAACAGATGCAACAGAACCAAGGCCAACAGATGATCCCTGGTATTTTCCAATGATTCTTTGGACGGTTTCCCTTGTAGAGCCTAACGCAATGAAGAATAATGGCGGCCTAGACGTGCCGCGAGATCCGGGTTATATTTCGGCAACGAGTGAGTACGAAGATGCCGAAAAGCTTGCCAGCGCAGTTAGGCCAGCCGGCGAAAGGATTTGGATTTACGAAGTCGAGATAGACCCGAAACAGAAGTGGATAACTATAGAGAAGAGGAAGGCGGCCTTGAAGAATCAGGATGACATTTGCAAAACTTACGAAAATCATGAATGGACCACCGATCGCAAAATTCCTAAGGCGTGGATCACTTCATATCGGGGTATAGATAGGGACGGCATCAGAAAATTTATGCACTTATTTGACAATTGGGGGGCTCATAGCTACAAGAGCCGGTGGAATCATGTTCGTATTCCCACACCCTTGTTATCTAGCTCCTCTGAAGGGCAAAGGATAAACACATATAACACGTCGGACATTACTAACGGAGTTTTGAGCATAGTAAGTTCTTCATAACAACGCATATAGGTAACAAAGAAGTGGTCAGCACGTGAGATAACCATAGAGC
>JAVHJQ010002235.1:0-11505 GCA_031306095.1 Pyricularia sp. CD86 | reverse complement strand
GCTACCCACCCGTGTGCAACACCAGCGGCAACTTAGAGTTACTGTTACTCGAGCGAAAGCAAGACCAAATATTGGATGCGGTCACCGTTGTATTGGTCTTGATTTCTTCTGCGAGCCAAGAGCCTATCGCAGGTCTTTCTTTGCTTCGTCTTTATTTTTATTTTTTCTTTCTTTTTATTACCTCCCAGTTGGTTGGAAGGGGAAGAAATCCGGAGAACTTGTTTCTTCTGGTCACGCATAATATAAGAAAACTTGAAAAAAAATATGCCTGGTAAGTGTCCCCTAGGTTATATTCTCAATTTGAGTATCACCACGCCTGATGCTCTGCAACAAACTGTCAGCACAACAAATAAAAAAGGCCAATCGATGCTAACACACGCTTCAAAAGTCCCATTGTCCATCGCGGCACCAGCAGCCGTTGCTGGTCTCGCATACTTGAACGCCAAGGCACAGCTATGGTATGACGGGAAGCTAGCTAGATCTGTTCTGCCGTCCATCATCCGGATGACGATGGCCGAGTACACTGGCCGGACGAGCTTGTTTTATATGCTTGAGGAGCGTGCCCAGGACAAGAGCTCGGCCGGCCGTGTTTTCATCCGCTTCGGTGACCATGCCTATACGTATGCTGACGTCTATACTATCGCGCTGCGTTATGGCAATTGGATCCAGAGGACATATGGCGTAAAACCCAACGATGTTGTCGCCATGGACTTTATGAATTCGGACAACTTTGTTTTCATGCTCTTTGGCCTCTGGTCTATCGGCGCCAAGCCTGCCTTCATCAACTACAACTTGCGAGAACGGGCTCTTTCTCATTGCGTCGCCGCCGCCAAGAGCAGGCTATGCTTTATCGACCCAGCCGTTGCCGATGCCTTGACGGATTGTTTACGAGATAGCCTGCCGGAAACCAAATTTGTCCTTTTTACACCTGAGGTTGTGGCTGAAATCATGGCCACGGAGCCTATCCGGCCGCCAGATGAAGTGCGCTACGAGACGCAGCAACATGCAATGGCCATCCTGATCTATACATCTGGCACAACGGGTCTGCCAAAGGCCGCTGTGGTATCGTGGGCAAAGGTCATAGTCGCAGGCGGGTTCACCAGCCGATTGCTGAACCTGCAGACGACGGACGTGTATTACACGGTAAGCAATCATTATCTCCTTTATCGCGAGGCTCAGTTACTAACACCGGAATGACAGTGCATGCCACTATACCACTCCACAGCAACGCTGATGGGTTTGGGTGCGGTTCTGACAGCTGGCGCGACGCTTGCATTGGGTGTCAAGTTTTCAACCAAGAACTTCTGGAACGACGTGCGCCACTATGACGCAACCATGATACAATATGTGGGCGAGACGTGTCGCTACCTGCTGTCGGCTCCTGCCCTAAAGGACCCCGAGACTGGCGAGAACTTGGACAAGAAGCACCGTGTCCACACAGCCCATGGGAATGGGCTGCGACCGGACGTATGGAACAAGTTCAAGGAGCGGTTCGGTGTGGGAACCATTGTTGAGTTTTACGGTGCCACAGAGGGCAGCTTCGCGACATACAATGTGTCGACCAATGACTTTTCAGCGGGGGCCATCGGGCGCAATGGTTGGCTATATAGCTTGATTCTGAGCTACTCGATTGCCTTTGTCGAGGTCGACTACAATACGGATCTGCCGAGGCGGGACCCCAAGACGGGCTTCTGCAAGCGGAGTAAGAGTGGCGAGCCAGGCGAGTTCATCTTTAAGCTGCCATCTGATGACCATAGTAGCCGGTTCCAGGGGTACTATGGCAACAAGGAGGCGACCGAGGCCAAGATCATGCGCAACGTTTTCAGCAAGGGCGACGCATGGCTGCGGACGGGTGACGTGATCAGGGCGGACAACGAAGGGCGGCTCTTCTTCCACGACCGGATCGGAGACACGTTCCGATGGAAGGGAGAGAACGTCAGCACACAGGAAGTCAGCTTGGTACTCGGACGACACGACTCTGTCAAGGAGGCCAACGTTTACGGAGTGACGGTGCCGAACCATGACGGGCGTGCAGGTTGCGCTGCGCTCACGCTGTCCGACGCTCTGGCGACTGGAGAGAAGCTGGGCGAGGAACTACTAAGGGGCTTGGCTGTTCACTCGTCAACATCGCTCCCCAAATTCGCGGTGCCGCAGTTTCTAAGGGTGGTGCGCGGCGAGATGCAGTCAACGGGCACCAACAAGCAACAGAAGCACGACCTGAGGGTGCAGGGTGTAGAACCTGGCAAGGTAGGCTCAGATGAGGTGTACTGGTTGCGAGGAGGGACATATGTCCCATTTGGAACAGAGGACTGGGATGGATTGAAGAAGGGTCTTGTGAAGTTGTGATTTGAGTTTGTGGTGGGACGGATGGGAGCTGGCGTACATACCTTATAGAAGGAGGGGGTCTTGTGCTTGCTTGTTGGTTGTTGTTTAAGCCTGCCTGCACCTGGTTCAGTTGTTTCAGTGTATTTGTTTGTCTTTTGCGGGAAGTGGCTGGTTAATTTGCGGCTTGAGGCTATTATTTACTTCGATGTCTATATTCAGAATCTACTCCCTCCCTCCCATCTACATTCGATTGCAAGAGAACCCAGGTGCTACGACAATTGACATCCCAAGCAACCGCGTTCCTCACTGCAACCGGCCTTCCTGTGCAAAGCCGTGGCACAAATGATCAAATTCCAATCTGGCCAATGACGTCCCGCCCGCATCGCGCAATTGATGCGCCATTCCAGCTCGAGGCGCTACCAATGCGGGGCAGGGTCGGCTTCCCCCAGTTTTTACTGCGTACCTCAATAGCTGCTCCGCACGGCGATGGAGGGGCTCGCTGGCGATGGTGGGGGGTTTAAGGAAACACGTCGTTCGTCGCATGTGGCAAGTCAAGCCTCTACCTGTCGCCGACTTCCATAGCTCGCCTTCTCTTGGTTGCGTGTATGATGGCTGTCGGGGACCATTTCTGGCTGCATTACTAAAGCTATTTGGTTGTCAATTGGGTCTGCTAACCCTTTTAGGTCGGCAGATGCATGCAGATTTGCTAGATACTTCTACGTGGGAGACGCCGGGATGGAACGACAAGACTGCGGCATGTCTGAAAAGGCGTGCTTGAATGGAGTAGATGGCCGGACAGCTAACGTCAGGTTGCCGTAACAAAGGGGGTTCCCGGGAGCTTATATAAACCTAAACCGGACCCGGATTCCTTTCCTTGGTCCAGTCCCCTCTTCTCATTCTCATCTTCTTTAGCCAGCCAACATACATACTTTTGCTCATCTCCACCAAATTGTTTTCTACTTCAAGTCAAAACAGCTCTTATAAAATTCATACTGACACAATGGCCGAAGAGCAGCGCCCCGCCCCGTAAGTTGCCATGTTCCTCTCGTCGACATTTCTTCGTTTCCACCAAACTAACAAAGACATCCAACAGCCTCCGTCTGGGTACTGAGGCCCCCAACTTCAAGGCCGAGACCACCAAGGGCCCCATCGACTTCCACGAGTTCATCGGAAACAACTGGGTCATCCTCTTCTCACACCCCGAGGACTTTACCCCCGTCTGCACAACCGAGCTGGGAGAGTTCGCCCGCCTCGAGCCCGAATTCACCAAGCGCGGCGTCAAGCTGATTGGTCTGTCGGCCAACACTGTTGGTAGCCACGATGGCTGGATCAAGGACATCAACGACGTGACGGGCAGCCACGTCTCCTTCCCCATCATCGCCGACAAGGAGCGCAAGGTCGCTTACCTGTACGACATGCTCGACTACCAGGACACCACCAACGTCGACGAGAAGGGAATCGCCTTTACCATCCGTTCCGTTTTCATCATCGACCCCGCAAAGAAGATCAGGACCATCCTGTCCTACCCTGCCTCGACCGGAAGGAACAGCGCCGAGGTGCTGCGCATCATCGACAGCCTGCAGACTGGAGACAAGCACAAGGTCACCACCCCCATCAACTGGGTTCCGGGTGACGATGTCATCGTCCACCCGTCCATCAAGGACGAGCAGGCAAAGGACTTGTTCCCCAACTTTAGGGCCGTTAAGCCTTACCTGCGCTTTACGCCGCTGCCCAAGGAGTAGGTCAATTGTCTGAGGGTTTGACGCGGTTTTTGTAATGCTCATAGGCGAAATAAAAAATAGAATGATTAATCTCACGAAATTTAACGAAACACGTCTCTTGGTTATTATTGCTGCTAGGTTGTTAACCGTCCTAGTACGGCGCTGTAGCAGTCATGTCTGGGCTGGTTCTCCCAAGATCACACATGCAATCTTTATTATTGCTACAGTCTTATCTAGACTGATACCTGATTTTCGAGTGCGCAGTACTTCAACACGTAAGTAATGATGGGAGCTCCAAAGTCACATCGAACGACTGCTATTTGCCTGGCAAGCCTGGGTAAATCTGTACGCACAAGGTTTACCAGCTGGTAAGCTGTAAGCAAGTTCTCATGTTACCCCTTAGCTACCCCGCAAAAAGTCCGAGATCCGCTCCTCTGCGACGGTCCTAGTGAACAAACTCAGGTTAATGTCGCGATGCCGATAGCCGCTGATCCAACTCACAATGATGTACTATGTAAGCGTCTCGTACGACGGACAACAGATGGATTTTTTCTCCAATATTTTAACATTGTTTGCCGTCACTTCCATTATCAGACTTCTCTCTCAAGTTTTGTTAGTTTTTCGATTTGTAAGTGCGGGGGGTAATAGTTCAGAAAAATTTGGTGTAAAAGTAGGATGAATATTGGAACGTATATTGTATGTGGCATTCTGGGTTATAGGCTAGGTGGTATTCACGGCCCTGGTATTCACAGCTCCGGCGCAATATCACCCCAATGAGCATTATACTAGCACCAGAGGTAGATCAGAATCGGTTCGGTAGCCAACCAGGTGACGCTCGGGCAAACCATAGCATTAGGCCGGGCCAGGCACTCGGCCCGCTGCCTCGGAGCTGGAAACGGAACATGTCTCTATCCCCGTGAACATTTGGCTTCCATCGGGTTGCTAATCAATGCAAAACAAGCATAAATGATGATCAATACATGACTAAAAAGGCTAGAGCAGCATTGAAAATTATGAGAAATACACGTCGAGGCATATGCATGTCCGAAGTATGGAAGAAGTACCGGTAATTAGCTACAACCCGTTCTGGACTTGTAACCACTTGCTATCCTCCAAAGCAAATAGCGGCTGACCATCCCCGCCGTAGCACTCTGCAATCCCTGCCAGCCACGTTTTTGTGACATCAAAGATATCAACTCAATTCCCGTCAAATTGCCATTTTTCCGGTCTGAAAAAGTAAACGAAGCACTTTGTTACCTTGTAAGAACATTGGCGGATAGCATCCAATCCTAACCGCCTTTTCTTAAAAAGAAGCTTGGTATACTCTCCATCTAATGACTTTACTTTGGTTGCCGCACCCTATTGACAGCCAAGATAGGCAGGGCAGGCGAGTACATCCCAAGGTACATGGACAGAACATCGGACGATATGTTTCGTCATTGCTGTCAAGAAAGGGATAAGAACCTTGGCGTTTATCTCCATTTTGGGGACTTCTTCATCTTGTTCAGCTCCAGCCCGCAGATTACCGTGACTCGTTTGTGTCGAGCTAGCGGCAGCCGTTAATCTTCATTTCCCTTCATTCTGGAAGGAAATAATCTCCGTAGCACTTCCGTGTTTTTGACACATCCCTACATCTGATCACCCCACCCGAAATTTTCTATGGGACAAAACGTCAATTTGATTCTGGCCTGGATAGCCTGCCAACAGACGTCTACCTAGTCTACTATAGAGTTTTGGGAGATCGGTGGCAAACTACCTGAGGAAAGAAGAAATAAAACAAAAAGAGGATTGCGTGGTAGTAGAGCAGAGAAAGAAATAATTGACCTGTCTGATCTGCCAAGACCGGCGGCGTCTCGCATAGGTGAGCATTCGGCACCAACAATTCTACGAGTCAGCGACAGATGTGAGGAGGGCTTTAGCGGGATTTTTCTTTCCTCGACGCCAAGCGGGTACAGGTTTTCGCAGACAGTCTGGTTGCATCTGCTGCCAAGGGATCACAGTCCGTTTTCTTCGACTTTTCATGCAATCAAATCCCAGTCTTAGGTACCCTTACCTTACTTATGGCTACCAACCTTACCTACCAGCCTAAGGTAGCTACCTAATTTATCGTTTGCCGTCCGTCTGCCAAAAGGACCCGACACAGAATTTGACTTATCCAGCGTAAGACGCTCCGTTCCGCTTCGCGCGATCAAAATTTTCTGACGTCGCGCACGAATCAACTGGGATCGAAAATACGTACCGGCAACATGAGGCTGACGAGCTCGGAGTTGACACGCAGCAACACACATTACTCGCAACATCACAGCTGCAGGTCTTCTCGACCTTCCTAGCCTGAGCTAGCGACAAGCAAGAAATCTTTTTGGCGTCCGCCACATCCGTCACTGTTGACTGATTCCTGGAGACAAACCGCATCCATCAATTAAACATCTGGGCACTACCGTTTCTGACGCTAGCAAAGCACAGCCCGCTTATCGGTACCAGTAGTGCATTAATTACAGTACCGGTACAGCACAGTACCCAAAGTACGGTACTTCTACTCGGCGCGCCAACGACCCCGACCCCATCAATCAAGCCTTCCTTGATCACCAGCGCAGAAATTTGAAAGTCTCGTCCAGCACGGTAAGCAAGCCTACGCGCTAACCCTTGCCGTCTTTCCCCCACCGTTTGCCTCGCAGGCGTCTCGTCACTCCAGTTCCCACCAACCCGGTGATCGCTTGTTTCTGCTCGGCGGCTGCAACCACGGGCGAGTCAATCGATCGAACGACCCCAAATTCTCTTTTATCTTGCTTTCTCACATCATAGACTAGACAGACACACAACGAAACAGACCCGAGAAAACGCCACGCCACGCCCGCGACCACACATCACATTCACAGCAAGACACGGGCGCGAAGACAAACAGCGCCATAGGGCAGAATCATTCACACTCACTCCCACGTTTCCCAAGATAAGCGTCCGTGCGGGAATCCGTACGCGTCGTCGTCCACTTTTCGCCCTGTCCCGGCCCTGCCCACCGCCCATTTGACCACAACCGCCAGGCAGGCCCCGGACAGGCCAGGTCTCTGGAAATTAGGCATTGCAACCCAGGCCCAGATTATCGCCATTTCCCATTCGCCTCTGTTGAACTTGCAAAAGGTATGTGGTGTTTCTTGCTCCGCATGAGTGCGTTAGCTGCTACTGGCCAACTCGAACCCATCCCCATCGAAGTATCGAACTTTTCCGTCGCTCAATCTTCTCTGCTAGGCGCCCCTCTGTGGAGATGGCGTATTGAAAGATCATCATCTGCCCCTTGCCCTGCCCTGCCCCTGGACCGGACCCGAACCACATGGCTCCCTCCCCCTCCTACAGTATGCCTGTCCATTCCATCCCGCTCCGCGCATTCGGGATCACTACTACATGACATGACATGGCTACCTGCCTATACTTTTTTTTCATTTTCATAGACTTTTGTTCTTATTCTGCATCCTTCCCGTTTCCCGTCCCTTCCGGCTCATGAACCAGGAGAAAAGAACCCCTGCTCATAGCTTCCTCTAGCGCTCTTCACCCGACATCCACATATCCACAGTCTGTGTGCCTTACTGCTGACCAGGGGTCGGCACACTATACTTTAAATTTCTTTCACTTTGTCCTCTACTCCTCCCATCAGTCCCACCGCCTCATTCCCTCTCCGGCAGTGTCATCCTTAATACGATACCACCACAGGCCCTCAGATCCCGCCGCCCTTCGCGAGCGAGACGAGGGACTGACTGGACCATCGACTGACCGCAATGAGCAACGCAGGGTCTCGTCACAGCGGGCTCGGCACCGACGTCTCCCGCTTCTCCGACTCTGAGAACGAAGAACAGTCGCCCGGCGCCTCGCTCAAGTCACCTTCGGACAACATCTTCTCGGGCGTCTACCGCGGTATCAAGAAGAGCAGAGACGACATTGCGAAACTCGCCCGGCAGCCCTCCCAGCTTGGGCTGAAATCTTTTTCCTCGTTCCGATCCGCGCCAGCGAACCACCATGCTCGAAACCTGAGCCTACAAAATAGCCTCGAAAAACCCTTGCCGCCAGAGCCCCCGCCCGGATCGACACACTCGTCCCAGCCCGGCTCTCCATTGACCCCGACTCCCGCTTCGCAGGCCCAAGCTGGCAGCATCGACGGCCTAGTGCAGCAATCCCGACCAAAATTCGAGCGAACAAATACCATGGATTCGATGAATTCCATGACATCAGTTTCGTCAGTAGAAATGCCACAGATGAGGGTCAATCAGAGAAAGCAACCTGGCGACTTGAGCCTGAGCAGCAGTTTTGCCAGCTTAGCCAGCCAGTCTACACAGGAAGACCCCAGGGAAAGGGAGACCACGACACCTAGAAGTGCCGGTCCCCAGTCCGCAGGGCCATCGCCGCAAGTTGCCCAGGCCAGAACTCCCGTCATTGGCCCTGCTGTGGGAACTCCCTCGTCTTCCGCGCCGCACCTTTCGGGGTTGATGTGTAATGTACACAGAACCACCGGGCGCGAGCCACATCCGCTAGTGGGAGCAACCACAACCGTGCTAGGGGACAAGTTGTACGTCTTTGGAGGCAGGATACTTTCGAGGAGCCGCCCCGCGCCCCTGACGGCGGACCTCTACGAGCTAGACCTGATCAGGCGACATTGGACGAAGCTCGAGACCACGGGAGATGTTCCACGGCCGCGATACTTTCACTCAATGTGTGCTCTGGGCGACACGAAGCTTGTCTGCTATGGGGGTATGTCGCCCATGCAGACCTCGTCTAGCCCATCAGCTCAAGACGGATCGCCCGAGGTTACGGTCATGTCGGATGTTCACATTTACGACGTTGCAACCAAGAAGTGGACGTTCATTCCTACACCAGATGCTCCCCAAGGGCGATACGCACACTGTGCCTGCATTTTACCGTCGTCAGCTGCTTTCTCGTCACATCGGGCATCCTTGTCCGCACTTCAACACAACCCATCCACCGGAGCCAATGAGGGAAGGATAGGGATCAACATCGATGGCACGGGCGGCGCCGAGATGATTATCGTCGGAGGTCAGGACGGAAACAACCACTATATTGAGCAAATCAGTGTATTCAACCTGAGGAGTCTAAAGTGGACTTCGACGCAACCACTCGGGAAGCAATGTGGTGCCTACAGAAGTGTCGTCGCCCCGCTACCGGTGTCGGTCACGGCCAAGATTGGTCAGGCCAATTCGGGCGCGATGAAGCAAAGGCATGACGGTGGTATCAGCCAAGAGGCTCGTGAGCCGGGCTCGTCAATGCTTATCTACTCCAATTACAATTTTCTCGACGTCAAGCTCGAACTCCAGATCCGGGCTAGCGATGGTAGCTTGACCGAGAGGTCCATGTCTGGAGCATACACGCCGCCTGGACTTCGGTTTCCCAATGGCGGTATCATCGACACCCACTTTGTCGTTAGCGGGACGTACCTGACCTCATCAAAACAAGAATATGCACTATGGGCGTTGGACCTCAGGAATCTGACTTGGTCCAGAATCGATGCCGGCGGCAGCGTCTTTAGCCAGGGCAGCTGGAACAGAGGAGTTTTGTGGAACAGGAGAAACACGTTTGTCATCCTGGGCAACCGCAAGAGAAGTTTAGTGGATGACTACAACCACCGGCGTCTCAACTTTTCCAACGTCTGTATGGTTGAGCTGGAGGCTTTTGGCTTCTACGACAACCCCAGGAGAACGTCCCCCATGTCTGGATTCGTCTCGGCAAGCAGTCCCTACACAAGTCCTGGCCTGAGCCTGGCCCGAAAGGCAGGCTGCACGGCAGGAGGTCGCTTCCACTCCCGAGCATCAGAAGAGTTGGGGGAAAAGGCACTCGTACTACGTGAGCTTGCCGATATGGACATCCTTTGCATTGGCGGCGAGCGCATCCCCGTCAATAGCCGTATTGTGGCTCGAAGGTGGGGTCCGTACTTTGTGCAACTCCTCCGCGAGGGAACAGCAACACAGGATGGGGGAGATATCGCAACTATGCGCACTGCTGGCCACGGTATGCGGTCGAATTCTGTCAGCACCATGATACAAACCAACAGCCGAAACACAATGGAGAGCACCATGTCCATGACGAATTCCATGGCTTCAGGTTCAAGCAACGCTAGCATGAAGCCACCGAGCACGGCTGCGACAAGCGTTTCTGGCAGCATGATGAGTCCTCACGGCGTTGCCATTGATCCCACAACAGTCAACACTGCGCCCACGCCTCGGACGCTACCGCCCAGCTCACGTCCGAGGTGCATGTACCTCCCACACACTTACCTGACCATTCAGGCACTGTTGCACTACTTGTACACCAGCAGTCTTGCGCCGCCAAGCTCGCCGTTGTGCACGCCACAAATTCTTTGTAGTCTGCTGCAGATCGCTCGACCATACCGAATTGACGGGCTCCTAGAGGCTGTTATCGAGAGGTTGCACACACTTCTCGATAGCAGAAACGCTGCCGCCGTTTTCAATGCCACTGCCATGGCAGCTGGTGGTGGTCGGGGCATTGATGGATCGCTGAATCCAAACTTCTTCGTGCCGATCGGGGGTTTGGAGACACTCAGTCCAACTACCGATTCCTCAGGTGAAATGGGTGGCAAGCAGTCGTCCGACTTGCAACAAATGAATCGACTAAACACGGCGACACCGACGGCGGGCAACAGACCCGAGAGTGCCGAAATGTCAGCGACGGCCAGCATATCAGGTGGCAGCGAATGGAGTTCGGAGATGGGTGAAGACAGCGACCGCGGCGGCAGCGGGACGGCGAGAGAGGTCTGGAATGGCGAGCTCAGCAGTGTCATTGGACTACAGAAGCGCGGGCTCAGGGGCTTGATGGAAGGCCGGCGGATGAGGGATAGGGCGGGAACGACCAATACCGTTGCTGTGGGTGGGATGATGGAGAGGGAACGGACCGGCAGCGTTGCCAACATTGGTGCCGGTCGAAACGGTGCTGGGTTGGGTCTGGGGATCGCCAGTGGGAACTAGTAGCCGCGTGGGCTGGTTGAGAGCAGGCTGCCGGGTCGACTCTGATTTCCTTGCATGATTTGATGAGCATTTCACGGTCGACAAAGCACTTTTTGCATATTCTCTGTTTATGGTATCTTATTCTCAATCCGGGTTCACGTATATTCATTATCTTTGTGGCCATTCATTGTCAACATCCTGCACTTAGAATATTCATCTTCATCGGGTTGGTGCAGCCAGTTTGGTTCATGCTTTTGGTCATTTGACCTTTGGGCTTTTCTGTAGAGACATTTGTCGCAAAATCACACAAGGCCCAGATCACGGTCTACCGCAGGCATGTTGACAATTGCACCGGCTGGCGGACCGTCACAACTTTGTTCGACAAGCCCCGCATCACTGTACCACGGTTCATACAGCCTATATGGGAATTTTCGAGCGTGTGGATTGCTGGCAGTCATGTAATTTATTTGTCGGACTGTCAACTCTGGGAAGGGCATTAC